>JANHFT010008934.1:0-11858 GCA_032467955.1 Pseudoxenodon macrops
CCTCCCCAGGCTTCAGGAAAGCCTCCGGAGCCTGTGGATGGCAAAAAACGGGCCTGAAACAGGCTTTCCTGAAGCTTGGAGAGGGCGAAAACGGCCTCCCCCTGCCCTCTGGAAGGCCGAAAATCAACTGGCCAGCACGCACGGACGCGCTGGCGCTGACACAAAGCAATGCCTCGCGTCCCCTCAGATATGGCTCATATCACATGTGCCATAGGTTTGCCATCACGGCTCTATGACATGCCTATATAGCAGCAATATCTTCTTAAATGATTTCCAGTATGTCAACTGCAGAGTGTTGAAGTATTTATTTTTAAGTCATCTCTATCCCTCCTTTCATCAAGGAGCTCAAGGCAGCAAATATGGTTCCTCTTCCACTCTTCCTTTGCTGGAAGTCTGCAAAGTGGCTAGATATTTGAAATAGTGTCATGCTACCAGATGCCTCCTAATTTATCAGGACTTTCTCCATCTCCTTTGTGGGACATTTGTATATTTTCTTGCTCTGGAGAAAGGAAAATCTCCTTCCTATTAGTTGGTGGACTTGCTTCTACTGATAGAAGCACAAAGTTGGGTCCCACCTAGTGAGTAGTACAGACTCTACTGATGTCATATATGGCTGACTCAGAATTTAAACCTGGGTCTAGTCACACACAAGTCTTACCCAGGTTTTTCCAAACCGTGAATTATACATTCCTTGGGGAGGTGCAGATAGAGCCCAGGAGACATGTGAAAAACCCTTTGGTTAATAAATCCACATTTCCCAAAGTTTCATTTTATTGCTTTCATTGTACAGTTGTGTTCATTTTGGTGTTTGGATTTTTAGGGGAGATGTGTACATTAAGGTTGCAGTAAAGGGAGGTATGGGGAAAAGTTTGGGAACCCCTTGTCTAAAACATTAACTACCACTTTAAACTAGAATTGGGTAAGGTGCAACTATTATCAATTACATAGGGAGTAGCTAAGGGTCTGGGGAGATTGAGAAGTCATCTAGTTTTTTATGGTTATGAGCAAGGTACCTGAGGGAACACCCAAAAACTTCATAGCCACACAACACACGCACTGCCAGAATCTCTTTGTTTGGGAATTATTATTATTTTTAGAAAATGCTTAAAATGAAATAAACAAACAATATGCTGGGAGGGGTGGAGGGGGGTGGAATCAAGAAATAATCAATAGTTTATTTTGATGGTTTGATGACCCTAAAAGAAATAGCCCTGTTTTGATAGCATCCTTAAGTTTATTGCAATTCAGCCAGAGAAACAGACTTAGTAAAACTTCCATTTTCTTTCCAGTTGATGAGAGAATAATATTACTTTGGCATAAGGTTGCTGAGAATAATTAATAATGCTGTTGCTATGGACAACTGCATACTGAATATTTAAAAATGTGATTATCTCCAGTGCCTATTATTAAGAAAACAGTAAAAAAAAATTGGGGGGGGGAACATAGCAAAATAAAGCATTCACTATATTGGTAAATAGATGCCAAGGAACACCACAGTCAAATAAGCA
Source organism: Pseudoxenodon macrops (assembly GCA_032467955.1). Lineage (NCBI taxonomy): Eukaryota > Metazoa > Chordata > Lepidosauria > Squamata > Pseudoxenodontidae > Pseudoxenodon > Pseudoxenodon macrops. Next base: position 1,509 of record JANHFT010008934.1, read on the forward strand.
AGCATACCCTTTAGATATTACATAATGCCTTCTTTATGTGTCCCCCTCCTTCCTAGATTCTATATATACTGAACGCTACATGGGTTTGCCTGAAAAAAATGATAACCTGAACTTCTATGAGGTAAGAAAATGTCTTTCACTTTTTACTGTACAAAAATAAAACAGTGCAAGCTGAATCTCCCTCAACCTCACTTCCACTCATGTACTCCTTTCTTTCTCTGCACTTCTACCATAAACTTTGGATCACACTCACACACGCACACCAAGTCCTACAGAACATGTGGGGAACATGAGAAGCAAACTGTGATAGAAGTCTTTCCCCCCCCCCACCTTCCTATCCTCCTTATAGAGAAGTGGTTATATGGTAATTTATTTAGGACATCAGAAGCAATAGTTAATCTAGGTGAAGAATATTCTAACAGTTTCTGTTGAGTGTTGCTAATATATTCCAGATGTTTCCTAAATTATTTACAGTGTTTTGCTATACTGTAGAGGTTAGGTGACTGCATTTGTTTGGAATATGGATTCCATCTGTTCTCTATTAGAATATAAATATTTATAAATAACTTTTGCAAAACTGTTTTTTTATTAGGGAAATTAATTTGGTATTCTATCTGATATACCCTCGTGTAGATATTTGGGTTCGGTAGACACTCTTGTCTACCCTCTCTGGATTGCAATAATCTAGGCAACCATTAGATGGCAGCAAATTGTACTTTGCGGCTTTTAGTGTAATCTGAGTATTATCTGCAACCCAGAGATTATAATCCTATTTTACATTGCATCACTTGGCACATTTATCACAAGAATGTGGTTGCATGGATCTGACCAGACACTTGTGAAAACATCTTTTCCTTCCCTCTTTCTTAATCTGTGACATTTCTTCACTAAAACCGATTTAGGCATTGAATTTGTTCTTTGACTTTTGGAGTTTGCACTGCAATTGAAACGGTGGTATAGTCTTCAGGAGCAATGAGGCATTAGCCTGAGATATATCTCTGCTAACCTTGCTCTTAAACAAGCACACCTTCCATTATATCTTCTATCGCAGAATCTTTATATGCCAATGCATATCTGTACATTTTGTGCTCAGGTATGTTGTGTACATGTTTCTGTTTCTTCAATATCATATTTATGATGCCTTTGCTCCAAAAAGAACTTTATAGTAAATTATGATTCCATCTAAGCATACTGTTTCTATTTTTCTATTACATCATTATAAAAATTCATGCACTCTGAGACGTCCACAGTGTTTGAACACCTGTTGAAGTGTGCAGAAATTAAGCAGAAAGGAATGGAATGGATATACAAATTGAGGGTGTACCAGAGGTGGGTTCCTGCTGATTCGGACTGATTCGCTAGAACCAATAGCGGGAATTTCCACCCGCTCGCCAAACCAGCAGCGACGGCTGGCTGGACACGCCCCCAAACCAGTCCTCCAGCTAAAAATTGGCCAAAAAACAACCCTCTGTGCATGCGCAAAGCCTTCTGCACATGCACAGGGGTTTTTACCCGGCAGTGATGTTGGCACACATGTGAGCATAGTGTGAGCACGCATGCAAAACACACACTTCCAACATGACCTGAACCGGTAGGAAAGGTAAGAGGAACCCACCCCTGGTTAAGTCAGTAGTCTTCATTCTTTTTCAAGGGTTAAGGAGAAAGTGAGATTCTCCAACTGCCAGCAAAAAAAACAGGTTATTGTTGGCCTGATGCATTTCAGATAATAATTCCTTTACCAAGGGGACTCCGCGTGAACTGGTCAAACAGTATCATTTTTCAAAGATAGCAACTCTAGTAACTTCAAAGTTAACACAGCATGTTATAATGAATAATTGCTACAATGACCTTTGACCTCTTTACCACCCACTTAAATTACTGAGATGTTCTCTACATGGGGCTGCCTTTGAAGATCACTCAGAAGTGCAGTTGGCTCAGTATGAAACAACCCCTGTGCTGATTGGCGTTTGACAGTGGGAGTACATTGGACTAGTGCTGCAGGGGGTGCAGTGGTTGCACACAAGCTTCTAGGTACAACTTAAAATGCTGGTAGTAACTTATTAAGTGGCTTGGTATCTAGTTATCTGCAGGATCACATTTCCCATGGAATCAGCCCAGCCAGATTGATCTATTTGGAAAATTTTAGGAGGATGGAGGTATTGAAGACCAATGGCATTGCTTTTGTGCTACACTGTTATTTCTTGACTTGAGTTCCCAGTGGATATCTGATGGACTCCCATCTTGACTGGCTTCCAGAAGCGGCTTAAAAGTCTTCTGGGGAGCATTTGGTCCTTGAGTCCATCTTGGTTTGGCTACAGTTTGGTTTGTGAGGAGTCCTTGGTGTTCTCTGAGCTTGCTTGTTTTCTTACAGACGTTTCATTACCCAAACTGAGTAACATCATCAGTGTTAGTAAGGAATGAGATTTGCTTTCAGTTTATATTCTAGTGTCCTGCTCTGTCAGTTTTGGTGGGAGTAGTCTTAGAGATCCTTTGATTGGGCTATTTGCTGCTGGCTTCTTTGGCAGTATCTTGATTGGAGTATTGTTTACTTGTCTGTTGGTCTCATGTTAATCTTAAAGTAAATCTATGCTGATCTGTTTTTAAAATTGATTTTTATTAACCAATTTTCTTCATTTTATATCACAATTTTCCTCTTTGCAGTACTCAGATATCCATATACCTACTATGTACATACAGGTTATTTTCAATTTTAGAACTACTAATTAATTATTAACAAAATATATTACTCTATACGTTGTGCGACTATTATAATTATATAGCTATATATATTGCATTTTATCACTTCTTATCATACTTTAACATCCTTATTCTTTGCTTCTGTTCTCTAACCAGTTGTACCATATATTCCAGATCATATAGTATTCAGTTTCTTCTCTTTCTTTTATTTCCATTGTGAACCTATCCATCTCAGCACATTCTAGCACTTTCTTCATCACCATTCCATCAGTAGGTATGCTATCGTTTTTCCAATTTTGCACATAAACAATTCTGGCTGCTGTTACTATGTGTAATATAATATATTGGGTTTTTTATTGTTATCGTTTCCTATTAATATATCTAATAAAAATAACATAGTAAATCTATGCTGATCTGTTGGTGGACAGGTACTTGAATAATTTTTGTTATCTTTTTGGCTAGTTGGTTGTTTCTTTTACATGGTCTATAGATATTGTTAATGTCTTTGTGTCTATTGATGGCTAATTTGTCAGAGTGTTAGAGTGTAAGAATAATTTGTCAGAGTGCTAAACTTCTAGAAATTTCCTGGCTTGGTCTAGGATGGTCACATTTTTTGTTTGTCTAATTGTTTGGTTTGTTTAATTGTATTCTTTTTTATTTTGTTTTATTTGCATAATTTGGTTTATTGTATCTTGTTTCTTGTGTATGACTGAGTCAATGTTCTGTAAATATAATCCTTTTTTATAATCCTATCTCTTTTTACAGTTGAATTCTAGAATGCAATATAAAACCTCAACAGAGATATTCCGCTTGTTTTAAAGCATTTGTGTGTCCTATTTTTCTGTCTGGCTTGTCGGCTGTTTACTTATGATTTGACACATTCCTCCCACATGCACACACATACACAAAGGGAATAGTTGCTATATGAAATGGACATCGCTTCTAGTGTGTTTCTTTACTGTCAGGTCAGAGATATCCATGTTGCCACTTGTTCAGAGTTGTCAGTCAGTGAGAATGCCTGTTCTCAATGCTCCTTGATTGTGCCTTTTAATTTTCTTTTGGGATGCATGTGAGATTCACTTGCTCCATTCCTCCTCCTCTCCCCTGTTGCTGTCATCCGAAAAAAAGGAAGCCAGCAAAATAGCAAATCAACTAAAGAAAACAGATTTTCAGATTTTAAAGGGGTTTTTTTTAGTTTGTTTTTTTAAGGTAGCATGTTGCTAAGCTACTCATCAGCCTAAGAAGCTGCTATTTATTTTAGTCTGACTGCTATAGAGGTGGGACAGAGAAGGTTGAGTCAGATGTTGGATGTTGATGGATAGACCGGAAGGCCAAATGTGAAAGTGAAGTAGGCAATTGGTGGACGATGGGAGAGGGCTTTAGGAATAGTGCAACCCAAGAAATTTAAAAAGGAAAAAAATCTGGCTGGTCTCCAGACAGGGGCAGAAGTATTACAGAGAATCGAAAAAGTAAGAAGGCAACATTTTTCTTTGACTCTGTTGAGGGATGCAGGAATAACATTATTTATTTATTTATTTGGTTAGTTACCATAGTTAGTTAGTTAGTTAGTTAGTTAGTTAGTTAGTTAGTTAGTTAGTTAGTTAGTTAGTTTGTTTGTCAAGCATGTATGAGAAAACAAGTATAAGTATGAAAATAGCATATAAACATATACCGTATTTTTCGGAGTATAAGGCGCACTTTTTGTCCCTCTAATTGGGACTGATAATTTGGGTGCGTCTTATACTCGGAATGTAGCTTTTTCAAAGCTTTTTTTCAGACCTAACGAGGTGACTGAAGAGTGAAGTGATCTTTGCAGCCTTTTTTCATTGTTACTCTCTCCGAAGAAGCTTTTATTTTCAGCCCTAAGTGTTTGCAGGCTTTGTTTATTGCTTCTCTCTATCAGCTGTGCTTTAGAAGCTTTTTTTTCAGTCCTAATCAGGGGATAAAATAATGAACTGAAGCTGACCAGACTAAGGACGCTAGCCAGATGAATACCTGGTAGGCAGATTTTTTTCCCTATTTTCATCCCCAAAAACTAAGGTGTGTCTTATACTCCAAAAAATATGGGTAAGTATAAACAGGTATAAGTATATACATAAATAATGAGTATGAATAAATGGGAACAGTAGGACAGGTACGGTAGGCACGCTGGTGCACTTATGCACTTCCTCTTACAGACCTCTTCGGAATGGAGTGAGGTCCACAGTAAACAGATTAGGTTAAACTTTTGAGGGTTTTAGGATGTAACAACAGAGTCAGGTAGTGAGTTCCAGGCATTGACCATGATGGGCATGATGGGCACCATTTTCTAACATGTATACATGGAAAAATCGGCAACAGGGCAGCCTTAGCATAACAGCAGATTACCTTCTGGATCTCCTTATCTGGTTTTCCATAACCTGTCAAGTCATTTACAGTAAAAAAGATCTGCCTAAGATCCTGTCCCCACAGGAAGATGAGGGAGATGGCTCATTTGATTCCCTTGCTTTTGGCCTTCAGAGAACTTTTCTTTTTAGGGGGGATTTAAATGTCTATCCAGAGAAAATAAAATGTGGTCATCTGATTTTATATTGGCTTGTGTCATTATTTATTGTCCTGCATTATTCTATCTGGAGATTGCCCATTGACATTCTGTTCACTGCTCAGAGTCATCTAAATGACTCTATAAATGATAAAAATCTAATGAATCTAAACATGTTGTAAATCAATCAATGGGAAACCTCACAGACAAACAGCAAGTATATCCTGGAATTATTTTTTGAACAGGGCTATTATTTAATTATCTTTACATTTTACCCTTGTTCCCTCTCGTTTCCTTCTTGCTTCTCTTCTTGCCCCTTGCTTCGTTTGTTCGATCCTTTCCTCTCCTTTTCCCCACAGGAGAACCACTTCCAGTTCTCACAACCAATCTGAGGATTCTCACAGCTGGTCTGAGGATGACGAAAAGCACTTGCCATTAATGGAGAAGGTGATGGCACATAATCAAAACTAATGAAACGGTGGCAGAAAGATGGAAGCAGAAAAAAGGGGAAGCTGAAACAAACCTCTACCTTGCAATGTGGCAATTCCACAGCTCCTGTTGTTTACTAGTGAATAGATTCCTACTCAGAGTGATTGGGAGTCACTACCTTGGGTCTTACAGATATAAATAAATACTTCCATAAAAAGTTAGACATTAACCATTTTTGCTTGTTTTTTTTTATGCTAACAAAGAAAAATTCTTGCAGAATTATTCATGTTTGGAAAACTACTACCAAACACTCTCAAAACTACCTATCTGTTTCTTTATAATATAAATAATATCTGCATCTTAAATATGTGTCAAAGCACAGCATATATGTTCAGCCTGGTATATGGTATGGAATAGTATCTTGGTTTGCAAAGTGGTCTCTAGATTCGGCATCTACTTACATAGAGTAGCATGAATATACAATGTAAAATGTTGGCATAATGAATTGGAATCATTAACCATTTTGGGTGGGTATGAAAATAGCAATCACTAGGTTGGTGATAACTGCATGCTAAAGTCCAATTAATGGAAGAAAGAGATAATTTTGTGGGAAATTGTGCAACTTTCTGAATTGTTTTGAATATGTGGTTTAAGCATAAGTTTGTTTATGGACAAGTAATGAATGAGTCAGCTAGCTCAAGACTGATTCAGCCTTCCATCTTTCCAAGGTCAGTAAAATGAGGACCCAGATTGTTGGGGTCAATATGCTGACTCTGTAAACCACTTAGAGAGGACTGTAAAGCACTGTGAAGCAGAATATAAGTCTAAGGGCTATTGATATATACATCTAGAAGTATTGTTGCTTATGTTTTTTTTAAATACATGAAGAATATAAGAATGATGAGAGATTCTGAAGTGGTATGGGTGGCTTCTAAATACAATTCAATAACTAAGCATGGAAGCAAGCATGTTATCTGTATCTTTCAATGCCAAGAAGACTTTCTTTCTTAATAGCAATAGTGTCAAGGATTTCTAAATTGGTACACCAGATTGCTAACCCCTACACATAAGTCAATGAGTCAGAGGACTTACCATTTGCCTAATATTGCCAGAGATAATGAATCACATCTATTTGAATATATCAAGCTGGAAACCTCAAGCACAATCATCAATATATATGAGTTTCTCCATTATTAGAACTCTCAAGACATTTTCTCCTCAAATTACTAGTCATCATTTCTCGAAAGTGAAACTGATATTGTTGATATTGATCTTTTTTTCTTTAAAAAAAGCAATGCAATTAGAAGAGCAACAAGCATTATGATCCCACCACCAACACACACACACACACACACAAACAGTCTTTACAAGTGCCTGATCTTTGTATTTGGTCCCAAGATTGTCATCTGGGCAGCCTGAGATGGACTTGCAAGTTGGTTTTGCAAATTATACCAGACATGAAACTACAATACGTGGTTCAGTATCCTGGTACTACCAACTTCATTCCAGATAAATTTTGGGAAAATGTCAGAGGAAATGAAAGTAACTCACAAATGTACAAACTTATTGGAGTGAATACTGTGTTCTTTGACCTGCTAAGTTTTTAATTAACCTATGTCACAGACGGCTGAATGGATTATCTCTGCTAGAGTACTTTATGCATAAAATCAACAGCTACATTTCTTCATAAAGCAAATTTTGCTTGCCTGGCATAAAACTCAGAAATGCAGTAGAGGGTAGAATTGCACATTGTGAACACTTGACACTTTTCCAATAAACTGAGAAAAGATCCATCAAGTAAATTTATATGTGATCTGGCAGGCTTGGCTGAAATCACCAGTTTTGTTTAATATAATTCCACAGTTGAATTATACTAAATAAAAGGCCAAAGCAGGGGGGGGGAATCAAGTGTATAATGTTTGGACCATTTTGGTTCAATGGTTTTGCTTCTACTAAATGGGTAGAGTTTAGTGTCTAAACTCTACCCATGCAACATGATAAGTAGAAGGAAAGCATAGGAGTAATTGGTCCTACCCAGATTGAGAAGCATTGGATAAAATTAATCAAGAGATCCAGTGTTTATGCAAATAATGTAAACCTAATTTGCTCAGTATAAAGAGAGGCCCAGATACTTCCAGTGCACTGTACCTTCAAGTATAGGAATCTTTCAGGTGAAGACGCTGTCTTTGTAGTAGGATAAGATGTCATAGCTGGAGTCTTTCAGCTATTGGTTTTGATCAATTCTTATCCTAATAGCATTGCACCAAGGAGTGCTAGAGGCTTCACTAAAGGGTTCCCAACTTGTTTTGCTTGCCAGCTCCTTGTACCATGCTGGTGCAATTAGATCAGTGGTGGGTTGCTCCCGGTTCTTAGCGGTTCAAGAGAACCATTAGTGGCGATGATCACCTAACTGAGAACTGGTTCTTCCCAACGTTGAGATTGGCCCACCCACCCGGGCTCCTTTCTACTCTTTATCTTCTCAGCTGATTAGCGTGGCAGAGTGGATTTCCGCAATAATCACTGTCCTCTCCCCAGTAGAAATGGGGAAGTGAACAGTTATTGTAAAGTATGCATGTGCATGCAGTGTTTGTTTGGTGCGTGCACGCGCGAAGCACAAAGTGAGCACACAAAGCGCACGATGACCGAACTGGTAGTAAAACCAGGAAGAATCCACCACTGAACTAGATAAACCATTCAAAATGCATATCTGGTATTTGAAATTGTAGCTACTTCCTTTGAATTTAGGGGGGAGAGAGAAGGATTATGCATTTAGGCAAGTATCCAAAGGGCTTGGCCAAGGCACACATTGATTAGCTGACAAGTACTGATGGGCTGTGCTCAGCTGCTGGCCAAAAATAACAAGTCCTGATTGGGTGGTAGTTTTCTATAGGCTCACAAATCAATGTGAATTTACAAACAGATTAGAAAACAGTCTGGAATGTTTTACTTCTTGCACTAGAAAAGTAAACGATAAACCTGCATCTCTAAAGAGTTTTGCTTAGAGTTAGCAGCTCCTACACAGCTAAGCAGTCTTCTTAAAGGCGAGTACATTTTAAAAATACATTGCCAACTCTCCTGTTCTCTTGTAAAATGCAGAGAGCAATAGAAAATGTCTCATCACTCTTTTCTTCCTGTGACCCTCCTGAAATAGGAATTTCTCCCATTTCTTTTTCATGTCGTCTAAAATATTTTCCTTCTGCTCTAATCCCTTTTTCACCATCAATTTTACTATTATCCTCTCTTGGTTATCTTCTTCTTGTTGTTGATTTCCCAATTCTGTTGTCTCCTTCACTCTTTCAGGTTCGTCTATTCTTTCCTCATAGTTCTGGTCTACATTTGTTATTCTTTGTATTATATTTTCCAGTTTTTGCTCTATACGATCCATACAGCCAGTTATTTCCATCATCTCCTTACATTGTTCTTTTATAATATCCTTAATGTCTTGGTATGTCTGCTCCATATCTTTATCTCCACTTATTTCCATTTTGCAGTCGAACCAATTTTAAAAGAAGAATCCAGGAGATTATCCATGTCTCTTCCAATCTTTTTTACTCAGCAGTATTGTCCAACAAAAATAAAAATCCCCAGAGTTGCACAGTTCTCCTCTTAGCAGCAGATGGTGCTCCTGTGTCAGTTCAGTATTGCTTCTCTTCGTTATGCTAATAATCTAAATTTAATCTTTTAAATAATAATCAATTTGATAGTAATAAAATATTTACATATTACAGGTCGAATTCCAGTATTTTAAAAAATACCTTTTCAAAGCCAGGTCTTCATTTTGAGACTTCTTTTTTTTTCTTAGTTTAAAAGTTCTCCTCTTAAATATTATAATTTCCTTTTAATGTATTTGTTCCGCTGCTAGCAAATAGCTCCAATATGCTTCCCCCTCGTATTTCTTGGGGTTATTTTCAAAAAAGATTTTTTTTTCTTTTGCCCAGATTACAAGCCATTCACTTTCTCTGTTCCTGCTCAATCTTGGATATTCTGGTCATCTTCAGCTTCATGGCAGCCATGTTTGCTGCCAGTACTCCGTCATCGAGTGAAGGGGCTTTCTAGGTCAGGGAGAGGAGATGTGGCTCCCCTCTACCTACTACGTGGTCACCCTTTGCTTCACCCCCAGCCCCCCACGAGGTGGCTATGGTCCAAATTCGGACCCTCTGACAAGAAGAGTTTGGAGCCAGCTGTGGAGCTCACGGACCAAGCTTCCGATTCCGCCGGAGGTCCAACCGGAAGTCTCTGTGTGCCATAGATTTATTTATTTATATATATGTATACTATACAGCTCTTCTCATTTTATTCTCAGATATAGTATTTTGTATTTGAGTGTAAAAATTTAATCATGAGAATGAAGGGCACAAATATTTAAAAAATAAAATTAGCATAATGCTCGTGTTTTTTATGTATTAAATGTGCTATTATTGAAGAATAAAAAAGCTAATTAAAATTGCTCCGATTAACTACAGTATGATCTAAGGCTTAAACTAGAACACTACATGGAGAGCAGAGTAAGAGGGACACTTTGTATATTCTTCACCCAAAACAAGAGCATCTCATGTTTTCAACTTTTTACTTTTAAAACTTACTGGACTTCCTAATTGTACTATACAAGAACTTTAATATATATTTTTTCAAAATCCACAGAGGATCTTGACAACTCTGTTCACTGTCAGTGCAATATCTCCTGGGCTGTAGTTGTTACTTTT
>JANHFT010008934.1:26341-36597 GCA_032467955.1 Pseudoxenodon macrops
GTGTGGAGTTGGAGACATGTAGCCATATTTACATTCTTTCTAGTAAGCCAAGGTCATCCTTTGTCTTCACACCAGACTGGAACGAGGTGGGCGAACCTGCCAGCATGGCAGAGAGAGAAATATTGGACCATGTGACGGACTTGTGGGTTTGAGGGCAGGATCCTGAACTTTCAACTAAGGGGTTGAAACCTGCAAATCCTCATGTTTGGGTTTGACCAGTTGGTGCCAACATGTCTCTCCTAATAAATTGGATCTTTGAGGAATGCTTTGCCTTGGAGTCTGATTTGTTCAGGGAGGATATTTGGAATGCTGACAATTTGATGTTCTGTCAATGTCATCACAGAGGGTCTACAGAGGCTTGAAGTTATGATTTAAATCTTGAGTTAAGTCTTGGGGGTCCGTGACCATGGTCTATGGCAGGGGTGTCAAACTGGATTTCTTTGAGGGCCGGATCACCATTGCAGTGGCTTGGCCAGAGGGGGAGACGAGATAGATGTCTCCTGTAGCACTTTGCCAGCCAAAATGGGGTGCATGGGGCCACACAAGGCCCTCCATGCCCCATTTTGGTTGGCAGAGTGCTGCAGGAGGCCATCCAGGCTAGAAATGGAGCGCGGGGGCCTGCGCATGCCCCCATCACCTATTTTGGCTGCCAGAGGCACTGCGAGCCGGTCCTTTGCTATTTCCAGGCCGGCCCCGCAGGCCAGATTTAAGCATCCCGTGGGCCCTAATCCAGTTTGCAGACCTTGAGTTTGACATCCCTCGTCTATGCCCACAAAAGGTATTCAAAGAGGGTCCTTTAAAGAAGGAAAGGTTGAGAACCACTGGTATAGAACATATAGGGGAAACTAGGACAAAACTGCATTTTTTACTACAAAACCATCCAGGTAGTACTAAGCGATGTATTTAAAATATTGCAGAAAGTGTTTGGCAACATGTATAGCTTCACCTCCTAAGTGATTAAATCTACAGGAAGAGAGAAAGATGCAAGGAATAATTTTTCTTCTTCTCTCCCACCAAGTGAATTGTATTAGGGAATTCACAGAGAAAGAAGGAGTTAAATTAAAATCAGTAGGAATTTTTCCTAAACTTCAAAGCAGGTAATTAGTAAAATAAAACCCATAGGGGATTCTAATCATCAATCCCTTGTGTCTCATCAAGCCTTGCAAACAAACTTCATCAAGGAAGGAATAGATGAAGAATTATATTAATAACAATTAAGTAATAAATATGTCCTTGCCTGTATTCCCATAACTAATTATAAACTGTGCTTAAGGCTTAAGCTTTTTTCTTCACATTAAAAGTGGTCAAATTCTTAAACAGTCAATTTCTAGGTTTATGTTTTTCTTCTGGTGGCCAAAATGGATATATATTGTTTTGTTTTGAATTTTCAAGTCATCTACACTATATAATTGCCACTGTACAAAAATGCATTCCTTTTTGCGAGCCAGTTTTGTCTGTGATTAAGACACCAGGCTAGAAGGAGACCAAGACTTCTAGACCTGCCTTAGGCATGAAAGTTACTTGGGTGATTTTGGGCCAGACACATTATCTCAGCCCATGGATGGGGTGACAAGACAGTGGGTCAATTCTTGTCACAACCAATGAAAAAAATCAGACCTTCCAATTGCAGAAAAATACTAGAAATAAAAATGTGTTTGGCATTTAATTTGAAATAGTGATCGTTTGCTGCTCTTGTGAAAGTAGAATCGAAGTCTAGTAAAATAGTGGGAATCTCTCCCTTCAATTCCATCCAATTTATTATTTATATCTTTTGTTTATATCCCACATTTCTTCCTAGATGACCATCACTAGACCTACCATTCTGGACAACTCTTATCCAATTTCTGGGGAAGGTAGTGGAAAAGGCAGGTGGGTTACAGACAACCCTGGTTGAAACAAATTATTAGAATCCTTTCTAATCATGCTTCAGTTCAGGACCTCGAACTGAGATGACATTGCTCATGCTTGCTGGTGACCACTAAGTCAGGTTGTGAGTTGGAAAATCCATCCTGGCCATTAGTGACTTTTAATGACTTATAATATCATTAGTCATATTAGACTGACTGTAGAGCACAAAAATGAGGGACACAATACCACAGTAGCTCTCCTCCTTTGTGCACAATTCATTGTTCATGGATAGAGAGAGAAAAAGTCAACCCCCAAACTCTTAGTTTGTAGTGTAGTGAAAGTCTTGATGCTTTTACCCCTCCTCTTTAATATTGACATGAGAGCATTGGGGAAGGTCAGTCACCAGATTGAGATCAAGCATTATCAGAATGCTGATTATAACCAGCTGTACATCTTAAATCCTGGCCGATCAAGCAATGCTGCTAAGGTTTTGTCCCAATGTCAGGACTTATGAGCAGCTTTAATTTAGGGTCTTACTGGACCCTAAACTCTTGCTCCAGAAGCAAATGGCAACTGTGGCCAGAAAACACTTTGCACAGGTTCAACTTGTCTGGAATGAGAACTTTCCTCACAGACACTTACATCTTGGTTACCTCACAGTTAGATTACTGCAACATACTATACATGGAATTGTCCCCAGAATTATAGCAGCCCAAGCAATTACAGTAAGCCTTTCTATAGTCGTGAAATACTTTTTTCTACCAGAGCTGTACTGGTTACCAGTTGGCTGCCAATTGGAAATTGAAATTTCTGGTTATAAAGCTCTACATGGCTTGAGGTCTGTCTCCTATAGATTCTGCCTCTCCTTTTCAGTCCAATACGGTCAACCTGCTGCAAGTCCCATCAATTAAACAATCTCTTCTAATGAGACCTAACATGTCAGCTTCCTCAGTCACTATACTTGCCCTGTGGAAAAGCACCTTCCTGGATAACTGTATGCCACTACTTACCTCCCTACAGGTTATTTTTAAAACCTGGTTGTTTCCATGGGGCTGGGTTGTTTGGGGTTGGTGTTTGGCATATCTCCTTGGAGTATGTAATGAGTTGTGATTTTTCTTCACATGCCAATTGTGTTGCTATAAATTGTTCATGCTACATTTTATTGGATTTTTTTAGTTTGTGAAGTCATCCAGAGTCATCTGGGAGCTGGGCAGCTTTGAATTACATTAAATTAAATTTCATATGACATTTCTTCTTCAGCTTACTTCAAATAATCTTCTTAAGGAGAACCCTGTTAATAGAATATAGCAGTTATATTGCTATAATGGATCTTGTAAGAGCCCAGGGCTATTACAACTGGCTCTTCTAATTTCTTGTGCTCTTGAAACTTATTGTCTTGTTAGTGGAGGGATACCAAACATTCCTACATATTCCATGATGTTGTGCATCATTCTCTTTTCAGTGAGAATAAAAGTGAAGACATAGACATTGAACAATCCTTTGTAATGTTCTCTATTCCTATTTCAAGTGGCTCAACCTACTTTTTGCCAATAGCCCAGCAGTTTCTTTCCAAATGCATGATTATTATTTTTTTTGAGAGAGAGAGAGCCCACAATATTCTTAGAAAATAAATATGGTGAAGGATGGCATTTCAGTGCTTTGCTTAGAAAAGTGAGACCATCTTCCTTTCAAAAGACAAAGGCAACAAAGTTGACTTAGAATAAATTAGGGGCACAATGAGGAAGTGAATGGGAACGCCATGTAGAGCCTGTCCTTGAGGGAGATGGACAGTCTAGAAACATAAAATATAAATAAATAAAATAAACAACTTCCTCAGCATGTCAGTCATTTCCAAATGTTCAAGTTTCCCATCTCTTGTTAGTAATTTTGTAAACATGTCTAGGGTATATTGTCAAAATTACAAATATGCCCATTGCCCCAATGGACTGTGTATGCCTCCATTAACCTAAATGACTCAGATTATACAGGTAGTCCTTGATTTACAGCTACAATTTTCATTGCTAAGAATAAGACCAGAATATCCATTGCTAAGGAAGATGGTTGTTAAGTGAGCCACACCCAATTTTCTGATCTTTTTGCCATGGTTGTTAAATGAATCACTCCTGTTAAGTGAATCACATGGTTATTAAGTGAATCTAGCTTCCTTCATTGACCTTGCTTGGTGGAAGCTAGCTGGGAATGTCACAAATAGAAGCTAGCTGGGAATGTCATGATCTTGGGATGTTGCAATCATCATAGTTGCTAAGCTTGCACATTTTGATCATATGACCATGGGGGAATGCTGTGACAGTCGTAAATGTGAGGACTGATCATAAGTCTTTTTTTTCAGTGCTGTTCTAACTTCAAACAGTCACTAAATTGAGGACTTCCTGCAAGATGCTGTCTTCTACAGAATGTTTTTGGGAGGGTCATATTTAATATTTACTGTTAATGTATTCTGTAATTACTTGATACAAGAAGCAGGAGGATGTTTTCTGTGAAACATTTTTTTAACTTAGACTGGATACTTACAGTTTGCCGCTACTATAACCTTAAGCCTTCATTCTATCCACAATCCTTCCCTTCTAACATTTTTGAGATGTTTAATATCCAAGGAATATAAATTGATGAATTTCTCTATCTGAGCACAGATAGGATTTTCTTTTGTAATTCTTAGTGAAAAGAAATAGAGTTATTTCAGGAGGAAAGGAAAGGAAATTAGTTTTCAAATGAAAATAAATTGGATTATTATTTGTTTCGGTTTTTATTTTCCTCCCTTTTTTATATGGGATTCTCTATTATTTTGAAGCTATGGAAAAAATAACAAAAGGTTAATTAAAAGTAGGTAAGTATATTTTCAATAGACTTAAATATGAACCCCTTCTCTCCTGCATTACACATATCTACTTCAAAAATCAAGGAAATCTTTAACTACAGATATACCTGAACTCTTCCTTACTACCTGCAGTGTTCCCTACTTCAAGGCATGCTTCTTCTGCCTCTTCTATCTGGTTTAGAGATATCATAAAAGGAAGATGAGTAGGATTAGATCAGGCCACTTTCTTCACCTTATTGTCCCACATCCTGTCTCTCCTATAATAAGAATATGTAGTGCTTTGGATTCAAAGGCAAGAAAAAATCTTCCAGAGTGCCAAATAAGGATGGATGTGGCACCTGGCTACAATTCTGTAAACTAAACACATACTTTCTTAGAATTGTGCAGCTGCTGCAATCACAATTAAACCTGGGCTATGTGATTAATTGTTTGTGTTAACTTGCTAATTTCCTAACCAGATATAACAGAATAACAGAGTTGGAAGAGACTTTGGAGGTCTTCTAGACCTCTGCTCAGGCAAGAAACCCTATACTATTTCAGAGAAATGGTCGTCCAATCTTTTCTTAAAAGCTTCTGGTGTTGGATTATTCATAACTTCTGGAGGTAAGTTGTTCCACTAATTAATTGTTCTAACTGTCAGAAACGGTTAATTCTAAATTGCTTTTCTCCTTGATTAGTTTCCATCCATTGCTTCTTGTTCTGGTTTCAGGTGCTTTGGAGAATAGGTTGACTCAGTGGTGGGATTGGAAAAAAAAATAGCAACTGGTTCGTTGCCTGGTTGCTGGGTGAGTGTGGCCATGGGGGTGTGGCCTACTCAGCCTTCTGAACCATGAGGGGGCAGTTTTGCCCTCCCCAAGCTCCAGAGGCTTTCCTCGAGCCTCCAGGAGGATGAAAACATCCTTCCCCAGAGGCTGAAAAAAAGCCCATTTCTGCACTTCTGGTAAGCCCATGTTTTGCCCTCGCAGGCTGTCCTCAAGCCTCCAGGAGGGCTAAAACAGCCTCCCCCAGGCTCCGGAGGACCGAAACAGGACCGTTTCTGGACTTCAGGTAGGCCCGTTTTTCACCCTCCCAGAGCCTCCACACAGGCCCTGCACTAACCTAGCATCCCAAACATGGATACTACTTGGAGAGGAGGGGAGGGGAGGGGTGGGCAGGGTCAGCCAGTCCTTGGAACAACTGGTTTGGCGAACCAGATTAAAATTAACATCTGGTTCGCCCAAACTGGTCCGAACCTGCTGAATCCCACCCCTGGTGATAGGACTCAAACTAGTGGAGCAGAGACAATTTCCAGCATAATTAAGACACAGAGCCACCGCACCTGTCCTTGAAATAACGATTTTAAGAGAATCAGTCAATCAGTTAGTTGTAATATTTTCGAGAGCAAGATACCGTCATATTTCCACTTTCAGGGCTTCCATTTTGACAATTCACATGTTAAATGCTAGATCACCTGTCGGATACATTTGCCATCATCCATCCTTCCTCAAGGGGGACTTGTCCCTGACCTTATCTCTGTCCTTATTTGCTGTTAAACACACCCTGTACACTATCAAAAATAGTTTCAGAGTAGGTTGGTTATGCTGGTGGCAGTAGCCTTCTGGTCACTCAGGCTCCTTTTACCTCTAAGTTACTGTCAGATCAAACTGATTCTACTTCAGTGATTATATGTATTGGGGTCTGTACAATAAGCCTCAATAGTTCTTCCAGTAGATCTTAGACATATTGTACTGGTCAATAAATTGCATCCATGCCTAATACTTTATTGATTATTGATTTTTAAATATTATTTGCAATCATTAGCGTGACTGTTAATAATGTAGAAAACCAGCTATTGTAATTGATCTTTTTAGTTGTTTAGCCTTTTAAATTATAATAATTCCTTTACACACTATTATATTTTATACTATACCATGCTAGTCTCTATAGTTACAATGTCAATATTATATACAAGAGCCATGGTGGTGCAGTGGTTAGAGTGCAGTTCTGCAGGCTACTTCTGCTGACTGCTGGCTGTAGTTCGGCAGTTCAAATCTCTTCAGGTTCAAGGCTGACTATCCTTCCATCCTTCCGAGGTGGATAAAATGAGGACCCAGATTGTTGGGGGCAATATGCTGACTCTGTGAACCATTTAGAGAGGGCTATAAAGCACTGTGAAGTGGTATATAAGTCTAAGTGCTATTGCTATATAGTGTTAGGCGCAAGAAATCAGAAACCAAGGTTGTTCAAATGAGTTCAAGTTTAATCAATGCTAGCTCAATACGAAAATCTGAATTACTAACAGTCAAGGCAAATTGGTGGTAAATAAGAGTCAGTGGAATTCAAGGAGAGCTTGAGGAATAATAATAGCAGGAACACGTTACATCTATCTAAGCAAGGGCCAGGTTGTCCTATTGAAATTTTTCTGTGACAGTCTGTCAGTCAAATATATCTTTTTTTATTTAAGCAATCAGTTTGGTTATGCCAAACCATGAGAAGCATTATTCTTAACTGTCTCTATAAACTGCATGAAATGCTACCTTGATAGAGATTTGATTTTAATTTTGTTTCTTATCTAAACTAATAAGCATTCTCCAATTAATCCTGGGCAGAATAATATTTGCTTTCTTGATAAAATGGTTTCACGATCATAGGCTTTGTACTGTTTCCTGGTACATTTACCTAATTATTCAATAGTTTTACTCTTCTTGGATATATTCCAGGTTTCAAATAAGTTTATTTGCTCTATGCATCACTGAGGAAGCTTGATTATTAAATCTGACTACTCCTTCTCTAATCCAACTGACTGAGGTTTGATGTAATATATGTGTTATATGTTCTTAATACTGCTGAAGTAATACGTTCTGTTGTATTTCTGTTATTTGAATTGAATTTGTGTAGTTTTCTTCAACACCCCAGTATGTCAGTTTTGTTTGGAAGAAACAAACCACATGCATGATTTTTATTTTCTAATCAGTTGGTTACAGTTTATGGGGGAAAGGCAGAATGGGCCTATCAGACTTTCACTAAAAAGTGGCATCATATTTTCAACATTTTTGGATTCTAAAAATCCTCTGTTGACCGATTCCGACTGAAGCTGACATTCCTCTCACTTTAAGTACAAGCTTCTTTTGGCATCAACATTTGTGTGTTCTATCTATATGCCTCTGGGCATATGTGTCATATGAATAGGTAAACTCCATAAATTTAATCCAAGTGTAGAATTAGCTTGAATTGAAGAGATGATTGATAGACAGACAAACAAACAAGAGTTTTACATCTACATAGTCCCATGTCATTTTGCGCTATAATAACTTCTGTCAAGTGGTACGGTACCAGTTAGTGGTAGTCAAATACATGTCTCAGCGAGAAAAAAATCTGGTAGGTAAGAATAATGCTTTACCACCTTGTACAGTTGATTGGCATGCTAATGAGATGGTGCAAATTACTCATACTCATGGTCATTTAAGCTTGTTTTTTATTTATTTTGTCCCTTCCCATAAAATAACTGACTCTTGGTCTTAAAGCCAAGTGATTGTTCTGTATTTACACAATTTCATCTCTGACGTGAGAATGCCTGGCTTCTAGCCTCAGTCTCACAATCACCTCAAGTAAACCGTGTAGTCCGAATATTGAAGTGAGTCCTTCCTGCTGCAGATACAGTTTTCAGATGAGCCCTCAATATAAGGCTGCTCTAGGAACTCAACCTTTCTCCAGTCTGCTTTTCAGCACTGTGGTCACATTGGATGAGGGAGGGTTGAAATAGGAAGAAAGAGGAGGTGGTGAGTAAGCCATTCCCCATTCCCTTTGATGTTGCCAGCCCTGATTGTACCATGATATGTATTTTTTTTTAAAAATACGTTTAAAAAAGTAGAAGCAAAGGGTCAGCTTCCTACCCACTTTTTGCAGCAACTGGACAGTCATCAAAACCAATCAGTTCTCATTTGACTTGGTTTTTCTGATATAGTAGTCAGTTTGCTCTCAAGAAGTGGCAAACTATTTATATAGCCCAAAGATACTTCTAAGGCAATGTTTCCCAACCTTGGTGACTATAAGATGGGTTGACTTTGACTCTCAGAATTCCCCAGCCAAATTAAAGTTGCCAAGATTGACCCAAAAGTGCTTTTTCAAGAGACAACTAGACTTTCTGTTTTTTTTTCTTTGAAAATGTTTCGCTTCTCATCCAAGAAGCTTTTTCAGCTCTGACTGGATGGTGGGGAATGGAAGGATTTATATTCCTGTCAAAGGAAAACCAGAAAGTCCAGTTGCCACTTGAAAAAGCACCTTTGGGACAACCATGATCTGGATGACTGAGAATTTCTAGAGACATTTTGCCAAGGTTGAGAAACACTGCTGTAGAGTATCCTAAAAAAACTAGGAGTAATTGAAAATGAAGTAAATGAAAATGTTAGCAGTACTGTAATATGGCCGTATGAAAGTTTTGGATAAGCAAATATCTTTTAAATGTTTGAAGACATGAATTCCCCCGTCTTCCCCTCTCCAAATCTGCTACAGAAGAAAAGTTCCTTTAGATAAACTCAGCGTTTTGCCTATGAGGCTAAGACCCAGCATTTTAGCTATGCTCTGGAACTGAGTGGGGTTGTAGCTGGAGTTGCTGGGATGGAGCCAGAAATTGACCATAAGCATTGCTCTGGAGCGTGGAGCTGTTTAATTGCTGCTGCTCTCTCTGCATTTTAGAATATTAATGCAAAATGCAGCATGTAGTTTATTTCATATTGGTAAATCCTTTTGAGGTCTTTATGATCCAGTAACACCAGTTAGACAAGATTAATCTTAATACAGTACCATTCCAGATTACATTTTCCCCTCCTACTTGAAAGATGAAGCCTAGTAAGAAAGCTGAAGAAACAGCAGACATTTGAACTTATTTTGGAACAGTTCTGGTGCCAGAGCAGGGATTCATGGAGCATCTGGAGCTGAGCTGAGCATTTTTGTTTTTTTGGCTCCAGACTAGAGTCAGAGCTAGACTGCTGGAGTCACTCCTGAGCCAGAGTTGACATATCTAAGCTACTGCAATTTTGGGCTTGCTTATTTTTAGAATGACTACCATGCTGGGTGTGGCCAGTTGCAAATTATAAGGCTAACTGGTAATGTAGTTCCACAGCCCACTCCCACCCTTTGCCCCAGTCATGAAATCCAAATTGTTTTACTACTGGTTCTGTGGGCGTGGTTTGGTGGGCATGGCGTGGCTTGGTGGGCATGGCTTGGTGGGTGTGGCATACTGCAAAATTTCCATTCCCACCAGGGATGGTTCTGGATATTTTTGCTGCTGGTTCACTCACTGGTTTTGCTGCTGGTTCGCGCACTGCGTGTGCGCGCGTGAAGCCCATGCAGCAATCGAAAAAAATACCTTCTGCACATGCACAGAAACAAAAAAACAAGATGGCGGTGCCCATGGAGACACCGACAAGACCGGCTCCGTGAGTCCATGACATCATCAGCAAGTTACTACCAGTTCTATAGAACCGGATAGAACCGATAGGAACCCACCTGATTCCCACCCCACTCCAGGGGAAGGATATTGCAAAATCTCCATTCCCACCCCACTCTGGGGCCAGCCAGAGGTGGTATTTGC
>JANHFT010008934.1:36697-48955 GCA_032467955.1 Pseudoxenodon macrops
ACAGAGTTGGAAGGGACTTTGGAGGTCTTTTAGTCCAGCCCCCTGCTCAACCCTATTTCAGACAATTTCTTCTTTAACACTTCCAGTGATGGAGCACCCATAACATCTGGAGGCAAGCTGTTCCATTGATTAATTGTTCTGTCTCCTTAGATCTAGGTTGGTTCTCTCTTTGATTAGTTTCCATCAATAACTTATTCTCCTGCCTTCAGGTGTTTTGGAAAATAGCTTGACTCCCTCTTCTTTGTGGCAGCACCTTAGATATTGGAACACTGCTATCATGTCATCCCTAGTCCTTCCTTTCACTAAACTAGGCATAACCCATTCCAACAACCACTCTTTATATATTTTAGCTTCCAGTTCCCTAATCATCTTTGTTGCTCTTCTCTGCACTCTTTCTCATGTCAACTTTAACTGCTAAATACCCCAGTCAAGATCTCTGGGAATGTGGGGGATTCAGAAGCTGAAGGCACCATGTCTGAGAGACAGTTGGTGTAACATCCTCAGATTCTCCTAAGAGAGATGATGTGAGAAGTCCACATTGTAGTTCCTCCCTATCATTCTCATAAGGGTTTATCTTGAAAATGGAAAGACAGTTCTGATTTCACTTTCATTCCAAATCAGCTTCTGAAATTCATCGGTTTACAAATATCTGTGTTCCTGATGCCAAATCAGAATGAGAGCAATTGTTCTACTCCTTATGTTATCTCCTAGAGGAGAGGAAAGATATTCTGTCATCACTGAGTCATCCATAGAAAGAAAAATGAACATGAAGAATTATGGGAACATTTTTGCATATACTCACCTTTCTATCTTCTTGACTGATGACAATTTTTATGAAGAGCTAAGATGACAAATCTCATATGTTTTGATTACTTACAACCCAAGAAAAAGTCGTGTTTACTCTCGCATTTTTCCTCCTAAGATTAAATAATGTTGACAGCATATTCAGCTTCATTTCTTTTCTTTACAGGACATCTTGCACAATTGCTCTTCATTGTCCAGTATTCAGTGATGATTTGCAAATGAATCATTGTACTCAGTTTTTTTTCAGTTCTAATGAAAACTGGGAGCACTTTTACCTGGACATCCTCCCAGCTGAAAATGGAATTAAGAAACAATTAAGTGGACTGCATGCATGCCTGAAAGATCTCAGATTTCACATTATTGAAAATCTGAACAGTCCATGAACAGGATATGGAAGAAGACATCAACCTGAGGGGTCCTTGATGCATCAGTCACAAGCACTGATGATATTACCTAATTTGGGTAATGAAATGTCTGCAAGAAAACAAGCAAGCTCAGAGAGCATCAAGGACCCCTCATGTCAACCCTGAGCTACAAATATTCTCCTTTATTAGAGATACCTGTGTTATATTTGCATATGTAATGAAAAGAACAGTGGGGTATTTTTCAAGTGCTAAGCATCCCCACCCAGCACCAAAACATGTACAGCTAGTATCTGCCTATCATCTTCTTCTCTCTCAGCATGACTAAGTTGTCTTTTTTCAACTCAAGTGGCATTTCAAAGGTTTCTCCTGGAGTTTGACTTTCCCAATCAGGCCCTTGGGACAGATTGTACAAGCAATCCCTGGGTTAAAAATGTCCAATTTAATGACAACTCCTACTTACAAACAGATTGCCATAAAGTCTATTATATTAAAAATGTGAGTTAATTACAATAGTTTGTGATAATGAATGCAAAAACCACTTTGTGATGCCCATCAAAACATTCCACAGCTTCAGTAGTTCATCAGCTTAAGGAAGGAGAATGTCACCCATCATTTCAGATTGGATGAAATTGCCATTAATACTAGGTTGTGTATGTCACTTTGTATTTGATTTACATTTTTGTGTTATGTATCCCATGTAACTATGCCTCTGAAGCATCACTCCAATGCAAGTACTGGTGATGCAACAAAGAAAAGGGAAGCTATCATGATGTAAAATAAAATATAAATAATAGAAAGAGTTGAAATGCCACCGGTTCTTAGAAAAGCATTAGGCTACAGTTTGCCAACAACTGGAACAAATTTAGAGGATACAATGACAATAATGGAGCATTTAAAAGCCCATCCTGATGAAAGTTCCAATTCTTACTAAGCTGTTTTACAAATGCTTTTGTATAATACTGTATACCTTATGCACATATACACATCATTTTTTTTGAGCTCAGACTAGGAAAAAAAGCCAAAAAACTTTGTCTTGCTCTAATTCTCCTAATTTGCGTGTATAATTTTTGAAGTTAATTGCTTGTGAAATTTCTCTGCCTGTAGATGGGGTGAGCCACTTGCACCCATTAATTTCCGAAGTCCTTTACAAGCAAGCAAGAAATCTATCTAGGAAAATGAGGACAAAGCACAGATAAAGGAGATATACGAGTTTAGACTTTGGCTCTGACTCTACTCATTACTGGAAAGTGATGTATTATTGGAACATGTGGTGGTGCAATAAACAGATTGCACTGGAAAGCAACCCACGATGGATAAAAGGCTGTTCATTAGATAGGGCTTTGCCTGGAATTAGCTAACTCCCTCTGTGGAGCACCAGCTGCCCCTGCTCTCAGTTTTCCATATTTTACTCACATAGTTGGATTCCTAAAAAGAATTTTGAAATGGATTCAGGGTAGTTGAAATGCTGACATGCTGAGTTGACTCCTTTTCGGTGACAGATATATTTTCTATCAGCAGCATATCATACTGTGGACAAGACTATAATTAAATATTAATCTGGGCAAATAAAACTGGAAATTACTGCTGGGACAGATTAAATGCTGAAGATAAAGATGAATCTTCCCTTGTTAGTGAACAAAACATCAGATGTAAAGGCTAGGTGAATATTGAAGACGAGCTGTGTAAAAATACTAATTTAGAACCATTTTTTTCATCTGTCGACTGTATACAAATAGAGTTTTAAAAATTATGAAGGGCCAACCTGCATCCTAAAAATACACCCCAGATAACCTCCAGACCAGTGGACCTTGGTCAATAGTCTAGGGAAAAAGAGGTCACCGCCCCGATTCTAAATCAGGGGAAATATAAACAGTAGCTGCCTTGCCTGAAGTATTGAAACTTAAAGATAAAAAATATTCTAAAAGGATCACAAAAGCTATTAAGGATATCAGCTCTGCATTCAAACCTTAGAGTGTGCAAGGCCTCACTAAATTAGGTTTATTTAGATTTCTCTTTCTGTAGATCATTTCCTTGGTTAACCAAGTGATCCAACCTTATCTGAAAACTACAATGCCTAAGATACACATCACTTACTTTGCAGGAGTCATGAAAAAAAAATTGGGTGCCCTCATTTTATACATTCTGTGCACATATAGAAACCGCACTAGCTTTTAATTACTTATTTAAAAATGGTATGGTTGGATGATCTATCGCATAGTTGTTCAATTTTTTGGCTTACTGGGGATGTCTTGAGTGAAGAGGAATTGTCTTGGGCCACATGTAAAATATATTATATAGTTTATGATGTAGTTAATGTTCATAAATTGAAAACTTAGTTTTTTTTATATTTTTATTATCTTGTGGGGCTACATTACTAGCTGTCTAGGGCTGCATGTGGCCCATTGGGCTGCACATTAAACACACCTGATCCATCGGATCTGCATATTGAAATGCTTCTTTGTGATTTACTCAACCTTATGAAGAAGTTTCCTCTGAACATACAAGACAAAATTAGATCCAGCTCAGGACCATAGACCAGGCATTGGTATATTGAATATATTAAACAGATAGCCAGGATCACCCCATTGTTTCAAGCATCAGTACCATCGCTTTAAAGATATCTGATTTCATGCCTCCAGTATGCCAAACTAAATAAAATCTTACTCTTATTGAGTAAGATGGAGCTTATTAGCTTGTTGACTAGTTTAGTTTTCTTCCCATCTGATAACGGTATTTATTCTTAACAATCAAAATGCTGGGTAAAATAATTATAAACAAATAAGAAAGTAAATAAATTTCCAGAATTGTTATACAACTAGGATATTCTGCACTTTATCAGAGCACTGACAATTTACACCTAAATCCAATTTATTTCTTCCCATCATGATGCCCTTCAGATATGTGCATATTTCCATAAATGAGGTTGGGTAAGAGTTAGGGAAACTGTACTCACAATTCTTCTAGAGAGTGCATGCTTCAGGAAGGTTGATCCAGTAAAACTGAATTTTGGCTTACATATTCTTTGATAAGGTTTAGAAATATGGAGAAATTTAAAAGCAATTTTCCACATGAAAAAGTAGGTTGGATTTTAAAAATGCCCCAAGCTCCCTTGCATTCATGGAACTAATGCTGCTAATTCTTCACAAGTGTACTTTAAAATTCAAAATTCATGAGGAAACATAGAGACTTCAAAATCACTTGGCATGGAAAATAATTCTAGCTTAGCACTACTTTGTTTTGAAGAAATAAAATTCATTGCAAAAAAAATTAGAAATGTTACTGGATGTTTATATATGTATTTATTCCTAATCCCCCTTTCAAAAGCCCTTTACTGTTCTACATTAGTATGATGGAAATAACTTAAAAAGAAAGACATTGAAATAAATTTATTACTAATTAGAAGCTACAATTTCATTTTATTTTGCAGTCTCAAATGACTATGACTGTGGAATGGGTAGCAGGGTATGAAAAATCTAATTACTTGAAATGTTTGACATTTCTAAGATCTGTATTAATGAAACAAATGTCACATGCCTTTATTGAATATATCTGAAATTCAGTGATTCCTGTTTCTTGTTCAGTGAATATTCAGTTAACATATAATAGAAACCATATTAAATGAAAATTAATACCCAGTTTAGTTGTGCATTTCCTCTCATCCTAAGTAATGTAGTTTATTGAAAGCATCTTTACATAATAATGATAAATAATACTATTGTATGATATAACAAGCTCAAATAACTTGCAGCCTAATGTACTGCTTCTTATTTTCTAATATCCTATTATCTTATGTATGATTTTTCTACCTGCTCAAAGATGATTTGTGTTTGTCAAATGTACATTTTTTTCTTTCTGTGAAAAGTAAATGAGATTCATAGTTTATTGTGCTTCAATCTGCATTTTTATGAGAGACGACCTAAGTCATGGGTGGACAATTAATTTTCCCAAGGAGCCACATGAGAAACTGGAACTATGGAGGGCCTCTGCAATTGCCACCCCACCCTCTGCCACCACTTCTGGCTGCTATCCAGCCTCCTACTGATACCATACACTACCAATGCACCCCCTGACACTCTGCCCCCGCCCCCACTGCCAACTCTCCAACACCTCAGGCCAGGGGTGGGTTCTACTTACCTTTCCTACCAGTTCGGAGTTGCGCCAGAAGTTACTTATTATTATTATTATTTCTTTTATTCATTAAACGTGAAACTCAGTCAAATGAACATTCAAAAATGCATCACAAATACATTGACTGGTGCTAATAGTTGATACGGGTTGCTGCCAGCATCCTAGGTATCAACCAAGTACCTTCTTAAAATATATGATGTTCCAAGTAGCGCAGTCTTTTGCAGTTCTGCTGGTATTATTGCAGGAAGCTCCAATTTCTTAATGTATTTTGTAAAATTCTTGGACATGGTATCAAGTGCTCCGATAATAATGCATCAGTAATCGGATTGAGGTTTTGGAGATGAAGGGAAATAGATATGAAGTAATAAAGTGGTAACATTTGTTGAATTTTTCATCCCATTACGCTATGATAATATATGTTTTACCTCTAAATATAAAAATATACACATTGTTTTCATTCACTATTCCAATGACTGTGGAGAATTTCAAAGACAAAATTTGTTTTATTTTAACACATATCTATAGACTTTACTAGCAAGTCTATGAATTCATAGGAAACTGCCTGATAATAATTGATTTAGCTAGATCATGATGACTGACAGGGGCCTCTACATAGATGTTTCAGAAGTCTGGTTAATCATTGATCTTGGGATCTTCTGCATAGGCTCAATCACAGCTTCACAGCTTCTTTTTTTAAAGTACCCTTCCTGGAATCTTTGGCTGTTTTGGGTAGGAATTCAGGGAGCTGGAATTATAACACAATCAGATTGTGTTACAAGACTTATTTTCTACACCTTTTGTTTCAGTGTATTGAAGGACAGTTTCTTATTAAAAGATGCAGAGTAGAGACAATTTACAGGGATTTCTTATGAGTGTTATCAAGGAGGAGGAGGAGGAGGATATTTTGAAAAAAACAAAGGCTGGTAAAGGTCATAATTACAGAATGTGATTGAAAGAGGTAATGTGATGAAAGATTGAGAAAATGAGAGTAGTTCTCACACGTTGGGGTTATTTTTAATATGAGTGACAACTGTTTAATAGATTCATATTGTAATTTTAGATATCTGCATGAACACTTCCTTAACTGCATCTGATCTGGAAAAAATAGTGCAGGTTAGTACTGGTTAGTACTCTGATAGAAACTGTCAGAGAATACAAGGGCTGTAGGAATTAGTGGGAAGTGAAATCCAATCCAATCCATCAACCAATCAATCAATCAATCAATCAATAACTCATGGAAGAAGGCAATGGCAAGTTACTGTTGTACTATTGATAAGAAAATGATGTGAATAAGTCTCTGAAATCATAAGGAAGTGCGCTCAATGCATATAAGATTTTAAATTACTTTATTCCTTTCTACACAGGTGTAAATCCATTTGAACAAGTAATTTGTAAGGTGAGTCAGTAGGATTATCCCCCCCTGACTGTATAATCTGGTAGGGTATAATCTGGAAAATATTACTTCTAAATCTTTTTTGTCTTGGTTTATTTTTTCTATGGTTTTTGTAAGTGTTGAATATCTACAAGTCCCGAATTCTACATGACTTTCTAACTTTATTTTAAAATTTCCTTCCAATTTAAACAAAGATACAGTAATATCTTCCTGTAACATTGTATATGTAATATATTCCTTTTGTGCATAAAGCACAAAAAGTTCTAAAAAAGGGGGTTATGGGGGAGGGAAGGCTTACATAATCAAACAATGATCAAAAGTTCTCCCATGAAACCGATGCTTTCTGTTTTATGTTGATAGAATAGTAGAATGCCTATGATAGCTGCATAAAAATGAGATGGCTTTTCAGAAGAGTGAGAACAATTTTTAGTAGAAATCAGTCTCTTAAAGTCAGATGGAAAATCAACCTTTTATTTTTAGTTATTTCTGTTTATTAGCTTATTTACTGGTTGGCTTAGTTACACCCTTCCTATCAGTTTGCCTTCCAAATAGCAACCAACCATCACATCCCTGTAGCTTTATTGCACATTCCTAATAAGTTCCATACATCCTTCCTGCAAAATTACTTCTGCTAAATTAGACAGTTTAATCAAACACGATTCCCTGGATATTTATGAAAGAAAGAAAAGAAAGAAATGCAAAATCATCCATATTATTATTTTTTCCATAATATTCCATTTTGTTTAGAAACATCTCATAAAAAAGAGTAGTCAAAGAATGTGTCAAATAGCCTGACAAAGCTAATATCTAGTTAGGCAGGCTTTAACTTGGAGGAGGGTAGAGAACATGAACATTTTCAGTTCTGCTTGTAAAAGAAGACAGCTGCATTGAACATGGACATAAAAACAAAAAGAGAATTGATGAATAATGGAAAAGAAAAATAACTCAATATCCACAATAAAGCAATACCTACTGAGACCATCTAAAGTGGCACCAAAGTTCAATTTTCCAAACCTGCCGCCCCCTCCCCAAATAAATCAAGCAACATGGATTACAAACATGGATTCATGTATCCATAGAAATACAGGTAATCCTTAAATTACGCATGTAATGAACCCCGTCCATTCCATTCGTAACCCAAGAATTCGTGGGAGTGAATCTCGTACATTGAACGAGATCACTCCTTGTTTTCCCCCACACATTTGATAATCAAATACAGAGCTCGTTGAGTGCACATGAGGTATCTCAGGGTGGGGAAGGCCATGAAAGTGCCTAGTGATGGAACAGGCCACTTGCTTAAGACCACCCAAGGCCTACCCCAACCCATAGATACTCCACTGTCCCTCCCATGTAGTCTCCACAATTGCTTTCCCTGCAGTGTCAGGTGACTTACCTTATGAAGATCTGTTTCCTCTCCAGCCTGTTTCTTTGTATGCTTCCTCCTTTCTCAACAGGAAAGGGCTTGACAAGGCCTCCGGTGACAAAAAATCTCCTTTCGCACTAGAGATCTGCTTGATGATGCCTCTGGGGATGATAAAGGAGGCCCAGAGACCTGCGTGTGGCCTGCTGGGCCTTCTTTTTTGGCAGAGATCATTTGATGAGGCCTCTGGAGATGAAAAAGAATCTCTGGCAAGTGGTTATCCAGCGAGAAAGAGGCCCAGACGTTTGCGTGCAAGCCTAAGGGCCTCCTTTTACATCCCCAGAGGCCTTGTCAAGCAGATCTCCAGTGAGAAAGGAGACCTGGAAGGATGCATGCGGGCCTCCGGGTCTTCTTTCCCATCAGCAAAACACTTGTGTATTGCATCCCTGTAGGTTTCAACAGCCCTTTTCAAAAAGCCTTTGCTGGTAGGAACAGAGCTTTGGAGGTAGGCGTCTGCCACTCCCAAACCCACTGGGGCCAACAAAGGCTTTTTGCAAAGGGAATGCAATCTCCCTGTAGGCTTTGGCAAAGAAATGGCAATGGAGGGAAGGCCTGAAAGCCCGATGCATTTCTTTGGTTTGCAAATGTCCAGTCCTCAATTAATAGAGAATAGAGGCCTAAAGTGCGAGATCACATGAGATCAGTAGCACAAGATCTCACACTGACCTCACATTATCTTGTGGTATGATAGGCCTCTGCACTGAAAGCCTACAGCAATGAAGCAGGCAAAGAAACCACGACAGATATGAGGTCTTCTCAAGGTGAGTCTCCATAGGCAAAGTGCCTGTAAAAACCCAGCTTGGTGGGGAAGGATAGGCAGGGAGAATTTTGCAGAGCCTCTGCAGTCATTTGTAAGAGCGAACAACTGCTGTGGTGCTGTGGTGGCGCAGTGGTTAGAATGCAGTATTGCAGGTAAACTCTGCCCACTGCCAGGAGTTCAATCCTGACCAGCTCAAGGTTGACTCAGCCTTCCATCTTGTTGGAGGCAATATGTTGACATTTATAAAACCCTTAGAGAGTGCTGTAAAGCTCTGTGGAGTAATATATAAGTCTAAGTGCTATTGCCATTATTCTGGGATACAGAACATTCCAACTCCTAACTGGACTTCTACAAACTTCACCTATCCTTTCCTAAAATCCCAATACATTGTCCAAATTCAGCCCCCATCTCTTCTCTTTCTCAGTGTGCTGGAGAACTGCCTGGAGCCAAAGATCCATGGATGATCCTCTAGGTAATAACAAGATTGCCTTAAACTTAATGCTTGATATTTTTCAAATGAAAAGAGTTTCACTGCCCCCTTTCAACTGATTTTAAAATGATAATTGTGCAAATAATTAGCATATTTAAGGGACAACAGTAGGATGAGATTCTTTTCTTTTGAAGCTAAAATAATGCGGCAAAGAAGCAGCTGAAAGCTAACAAAGGCCTGCACAGTGGGAGGTTTGTACCAGCAAACAGCAATTCACACCTGTTAATTACTGCAAACAGGCTTACGGACTGAATTTGTCATGACATTTATCTATTGTTTATAGGCAATCATGATCACCTAAGTTCTTCCCATAATGATCAGACCATCACCAGACTTCAAGCAAATTAGTTGTCTTGTACAAGTCAATAAATTCCGAATGACATTTATGAGGGGGAAAAACAACTTCCGTGGAACATCTCCTGCTCAGTGAAAACAAGAGTTTGAGTACTTAGTAAATGCATGAGAGACATGAAAGAAGCCAATTGGCTGGACAGATAAATATTCCACATCAGCACAAGCAAACTAGCAATGTCACACAGCAGTTACTGCATGTGGGAAGGACGAGTAGGAAAGAAAATGTTTCTCTGCACTGCTGTTGATGGTGTGCCAAAATTTGAACATCATTATTTTATTCCCACACACACACACACAAGTTGAGAAAGATTTTGCTCTCAGGATAATGTAGTGGTCTTTAACATTTTCATGGGTATTTTTGTAAATAATCCATAGCAAAACATTCCTTATGAGCAACAGATAATTAATAACATGTTTGCTGTTGTCTAAGCCATAAATTGATACAGTTCTACAGAGGAATTATTGAGTCTGTCATCTGCACCTCCATAACTGTCTGGTTCGGTTCTGCAACCCAACAAGACAGACACGGACTTCAGAGGATAATCAGAACTGCAGAAAAATTAATTACTGCCAACCTGCCTTCCATTGAGGACCTGTACACTGCACGGGTCAAAAAGAGGGCCGTGAAAATATTTACTCACCCCTCGCATGGCTGGCTGGGGAATTCTGGGAGTTGAAGTCCACCCATCTTAAAATTGTCGAATTTGAGAACCTCTGCCTGGGATGATCAAAAGTTTATTCCTGGTAATGATAGTTATCAGAAGAACGATTTTTGTGCCCAAAGCTACAACATTCCCTGCATCGTTATCTTGAATCACTGATTCTTTTTTGTTTGCCATAATTTCTTAATTTTTGCCCTCTAAGGATGAAACTCCTATTAAACACCCCATCCCTGTATTTGCTTTTAGCCCCCCAAAACCTCCCTTATATTTGATGCAAAACATTTCAAAATTTAGAAAAACCTTCCTGGAGGGTTTTAAAAATGGCAAATTATCAGAAATGTTATTTGCAGGAGACTAAAAGCTGGAGAGGAGAGAACGACATTTCCTCTAAGCAAGATTTATTTTAATAGAAAAAAACGTTGGGAAACTTTGTTATTTTTTTTTTTTTAATTGAAGTGTTCTCTTTTCTCTCGATGCCTCTTTATACACGCCGGATTTAATTAATATTTCAAGAGATCGGCAAGGAGATAGCACAGCTGTCTCTTCTTCTGCATCTCAATTTATAGCAGTAATAAGAGGACACGCTATATAGCCAGTAATTTTTCGCACCGGAAAAGATCTTTGCTACCCTAAAAAAAAAATCAGAGGAAATTGCAGCTTACAAAAGCTGAGGCTTTTGAATAAATTGTGTTAGTTGGAAAAGGCACTCAACGGATTCCTAATTTTAGTAGACTAACACGGCTCTCCTGCGACTT
Source organism: Pseudoxenodon macrops (assembly GCA_032467955.1). Lineage (NCBI taxonomy): Eukaryota > Metazoa > Chordata > Lepidosauria > Squamata > Pseudoxenodontidae > Pseudoxenodon > Pseudoxenodon macrops. The sequence continues at coordinate 47,829 of JANHFT010008934.1, forward strand.
CTTATGCTAAATCGTTCGGGAGTCTGAGGCGCACATCCAGAAGTGGAGTTTTTCGAAGATATTTAGAACCGAAAAAGAAAAATTCAGATTTCAGAGCTGGCGCTCAGAAACCTGTATTTTCCCTTTTGATCCCAAATAGTCCCATCGTCTAATCTTGCTTTTGATATAAGATGCTTTATACCTTCTTAGTTGCTGCAATAAATGTGCAACTCACATTTTTTTAACCTGCTATAAGGCTGGATAAGGTATTCTGGGAGTTGAAGTCCATCTATGTTTGCTAGGGAATTCTAGGAATTGAGCTCTATGTATATACTGATTGAGGAATTCTGGGAGTTGAAGTCCATCTGTTTGCTGGGGAATTCTGGGAATTGAGCTCTATGTATATACTGATTGGGGAATTCTGGGAGTTGAAGTCCTTCTTTACTATCTGGGGTATTCTGGGAGGAGACATCTATCTGTTGGTTAGGGAGATTTTGGGCATTGAAGCCTATCTATGCTGGATGGGGAATTGTAGGAATTGCGATCCATTTATATACTGGCTGTGGAATTCTGGGAATTGAAGTCCCATCAGTGAGAGACAGTTTTGTGTAGTGGTTTAAGGCATCAGGCTTGAAAGCGGAACATGGTGAGTCCTAGTCCCACCTTAGGCACAAAAGCTGCCTAGGCGACTTTGGGCCAATCACCAGGAGACAGTGAGTTCTAGTTCCACCTGAGGCACAAAAGCCAACTTTGGGCCAATCACCAGGAGACAGTGAGTTCTAGTCCCACTTTAGACATGAAAACTTTGTGGGTGACTTTGGGTCAATCACAGGAGAAAGTTAGTTCTAGTCTCACCTGAGGCACAAAAACCAACTGGGTGACTTTGGGCCAATCACCAAGAGACGGTGAGTTCTAGTCCCACTTTAGGCATGAAAACTTTGTGTTTGACTTTGGGCCAATCACCAGGAGACAGTGAGTTCTAGTCTCACTTTAGGCATGAAAGCCAGCTGGGTGACTTTGGGCCAATCATTAGGAGACAGCGAGTTCCAGAATAGAATAACAGAGTTGGAAGGGACCTTGGAGGTCTTCTAGTACAACCCTCTGCCAAGGCAGGAAACCCTACACCCACTTCATTCCTCCTGAGGCAT
>JANHFT010008936.1:0-12086 GCA_032467955.1 Pseudoxenodon macrops
ATTTATGAACTTTATCTTAAATAAAAATCCAGACTCCCGATTTCCTGTCCTGCTTTCTTGTGTTGCTCCATTGATTTTTGGAACCTCATCTAATGCCCAGAATTAGGTTTGAGGGGGGGGGGACATAAAAAACATCAGCAAGTTATTTATATGGCAAGAATCAATTCCACAAGCAGGTGAATTGTCACTAGTGTACTTTAAGGTGATAGGTGTACAAGGAAGTTAGTTAAATTAAGTGCAACCCTTTAGCACTCATGGTTTTTATGAAATGAAAATCTAAATTATTGTTCTCAAATGTTTCCCTCCTCCCTTTTTTATTGTCTAGGTTGTTTTGAATGTTGCATTAAGTGCCTGGGAGGAGTTCCATATGCTTCACTCGTGGCAACAATACTCTGCTTCTCTGGAGTAGCATTGTTTTGTGGCTGTGGTCATGTGGCCCTTGCAGGAACTATATCCATCCTTGAACAGAATTTTTCCACAAACGTGACTGACCATGCTTTGTTATCTGAAGTGTAAGTGTGAATCTATCTTTTTTTCTTTATACAACAAAGGCAGTGAAATTATTAACCAGTGAAATTGCCAAAGCAATGATAACAAATGTAAGCCATGTTGTACATGTCGTCAGAGAGATCAACACTTGAGTAGTGATGTCTATGGATATTCTCAGTTTATAGTTGTCCCAAACATGCTTTTTCAAGAGGGAACTGGACTTTCTTGTTTTTCTTTAAACATATTTTGCTTTTCATCCAAGAAGTTTCTTCAGAGTTGAAGAAGAAGCTCTGAAGAAATGTCTTGGATGAGAAGTGAAACATCTTCAAAGAAAAACAAGAAAGTCCAGTTGCCTCTTGAAAAAGTACCTTTGGGACTTGAGTAGAGAAGTTATCAAAAGAAAAATATATTAATTTCTGGAGAACTTTTCAAAATACTGTATGGTTATTAATGTCATTCAGTGGACCTGAAAGTGTAATGAAGAAAAGTTGGCTGATAGGATTCAATACTTTCAGTGCTTTCACTTCAAATGTTTTGTTTAATTCAACAGGGAAAAGAAAATTAAAAGTAGCAATCGATCTCAGAAAGAGGGCATAGTTATCCAACTCCATAACAACTGCTGGAGAGAAAAAAGGAGCTGTTGCCAGGAGATTAGACCCACTAAAATATACTGGAGAAAAACATGAGAAAGAAACACTGCAAATTTTAAAGATAAAATAATAAATATATCTTTATGTTCTTTGGGACATAAAGTATTGCATAACTGTCTTGCATAGACATGTTTGCTATGATGTCTTGGATGAGACAAGCTGTCATTAAAGTTTTGTAGTGTTTTATAAATAGGCATATGACCATTTATTGTAAATAAAGATACATGAATGCAATGTTTAAAAAGGCCTGAATTTGTATTGTATAGGAAAAATGTTTAATTTCTTTCAAAAATGGTTAATATCAATCTTTTTAATCAAAGTAGAATTTGACTTTCCAGGATTTCTGAAGTCAAATGAATATGTTACCAGATACCTTTGATGTAGCAATCAAATTATGGAATAAACAATGGAAATGTTGGCAGGTTTCTAGTCCAGTTCCCTTTCCTATAGTTCTAATACCCTAGTATTAGGCTAATTCAGCCAGATTTCATAGAAAATATTGCTATCAATGACAGAATAAATAAGGGTGAGGTTTTGGAGTCCAAGGCTGCTTTGATTTTATTTATATCCGTGTGTGTGTCTGTATTTGAGTGAGTACATATACAGTAGACCTTGGTTAATGACCATAATTGGATCCAGGAACTCTTATTACTAACTGATGTGGTTGTTAAGCACATGTCACATAGTCACCATTTACAACCTTCTGATGGCTTCCCTGTTTTAGTTGCTTGTTGGAAGCCAGGAATAAAAGTCAGAAATGACAATCATGTATTGCAACTCAAGCTGCTTGCCATGTACCCACCTTGCCCTCACATGACTATGGGATGCTGTGATGGTCACAATTTCAAGGACCAGCTATTAGTCTTGTTCCCCTCTGTCATAACTTTCTAGCACTTTGTTCTACTCTTCATGATGATAAAAGACATAATCTTAAGTGCCTTACGTATTTCCTTTTCAGAATAAAACTAATGCAATATGTGATCTATGGAATTGCATCATTTTTTTTCCTGTATGGAATCATTCTGCTAGCAGAGGGTTTTTATACTACAAGTGCTGTGAAGGAGCTGCATGGTGAATTCAAAACAACAATCTGTGGTCGTTGCATCAGTGGAATGGTGAGTAAGTTTTAGCATAAATCACTATTCCTCTGGTAAAAGGTTTCAAGCATCAGATTAAATTTTATCAATAATGCACAACTGTTCCATTGCCAGATAATATTTTGTACTTACCATGGAAGGGCTGTTCACAAATCTATTTTCAGAGATACTGATCTTATCAGGGCATCCTGATAAGCGCAACAGAAATAATTAAGTTCAGATATGTATTTTACCACATATCATTTGATACAATATGGGACTTCCTTACTCATATTAATTTTCTTGTAAGTTCCTTCTTGTGTTTCCAAGTATATGAAATATAGTTTGGAAGGCTTTTCTTATTGCCTACAAATGCAAAATGCTCAAATTTGCCTTTAAAATGAAGAATTTTATGTATTGTTTCATTAGAAAAGAATTAACCTAGGTTTTGAAGAAAAATATGTGGAAAGGGTTATTCTTTACAATTTTGCAGAGATATAGAATAGAATTCTATGAAGGTCACTGACATTTTGCTTCCTGCTTGTGAGCTGGTTCTCTATTGATGCAGTCAAAAGACAGATCATTATTTTGTGTGGTTATTGCTTATGTGCTTAAGAATTAGGTTGGATTTATCTATTTGTGGTGTAATATTTTGTATTTTTTTCTGTTTTTTTTCTCGTGAGAACAGTGAAATTAATTATGCATATACACGGGATGCAGTATGTTCAATTATGCCTTTTGCTTTTCGTTCTAGCAATTAACCATATTATTATTTTCCCCATCCTCTTTGGCCCTTTGTAATCTCTAAATCCAGAAATCATCAATTTGATCTTGTCAGCTTTTAACAAAAACTCCATATTCCCAGTCTTTCAAAAGTCTTTTGCTATTTTTTCTCTCTGACCACACCGGTTAGCTTTGTTGTTTCTGCAATTGTATAATCTAATCTTTCACTGTAGATATTTTATTGCTTTTCCAACTTTTTGCATACAATGATCCTGTTGCAGTTACCACATACAATATTAATTTTCCATATTCTAATTCCATATCCATAAAACTCAGTAGGGCTAATTCTAGTTTTCTCATGCACGGTGGACTTTTTCTCCTTTATACGAGGACTAGTTAACTGATCAACAATGAATAGACAGTGCTCTATAGCCATCTAGCTACACTACATGGTTAAATATACATAGACATTAGATAGCACTATGAGAATTAGGTGTTCAATAGAGTGATGGCACGAGGGAAAAACATTATACCTTATCTAGTTGTTTTGATGCTGTATAGCACCATCCCAAGGGAAGAAATTGAAACAGTTGATGTGAAGAGTCTCTAGGTACCTTCTTAGACCTCCTTTTGACTCATGCAATATACAGGTCTTCTATGGAAGGCAACATGGTTGCAATTGTTTTTTCTACAGTCTTCACTATCGTTGGAGTCTGTACCTGTCCTGTTTGGTTGCTGCACTAAACCAGACAAACTTGAGTTTTGCTCTTGGTAGTAAGTCCAGTTTCAAAAAAGGCATTAAAGATTTGTTTATCAGGTTTTTACCAACTGAGGTAAATTTGAAAGGGTGTCAGATAATTTCACATTCTAATTAACATTGGTGAAATTGAGGGAGAATTAAACTAGAATCCTGCAAGTATTCCTTAAATTTGGGTACTATTTCATAGCTATTAAACTTAAAACGTGCATTTTTTTGTAGACCTATCTGTCTGTGTTTATGTTATTATTCCAAATAGTGAGTACTACTTGAGCCAGCTGTAAAATATAACTTGATAAAATGTCTGATTCATAGGAGTAATTCCAGGGCATTCCTGTCTGTTAATATTCTTTTAAGTGAACATTTTAAAACTGTCTAATTTCTCATTTATAGTGTTTTGTATATAAATACTTCCAATCCTCCATCTTTCTATTAGAACTCAAAAAGTTTCTAATGCAGTCTTAAAATACTCATAGCAATAATTATAGTACTGGAACAGTAAAATGTGTGTAAAGCAAAAGTCCTTGGCTTGCTATGTAGGGCACAACTCTGTGTTTATTCCCCTAGTTTAGAAGCTGCTCAGTCTGTTTCCAAAAACCATACTCCATGTCCCATGCTCAACTTCAAATTCCCTTGTTTGGCTAGACCTTGGCCATCTTAGGTTTCCCTGACACAAGTCCTTTGAAGTGAGTCTCTGGATCACTCCATTTGATAAGATTTTATTCATCTCTGAGGAAGTAAATTGATTTCAAGTAATCAATTGAATGGGAACCATAATGAACACTTTCTACTCATAAAAAAAATTTGCTTGTGTAGCTAATTCCTCACTATATTTTATTGACTTTCAAGCTGAAATTACAATTTCATTAAGCACAATTTAGAAAGCCAGGCTATTTTGATGGTAATATATATTTAAATAGTCTTGTGGTTTTATTGGATATGGAAAGTATTTACAGAAAGGTACTGTAAGTCCAATCATGTGGACTATCAAAAATGTGCCAGTTTCCTCTGACTCAATTTCACTATAAATAACGAGTTCTGTGTAAAATGTCTGTTTTCTTCACAGTTTGTTTTTCTCACTTATGTTCTTGGGGTGGCCTGGCTGGGTGTTTTTGGCTTCTCTGCTGTGCCAGTCTTCATGTTCTACAATATGTGGTCAACCTGTGAGGTCATCAGATCACTCTCAGCAAACATGACTTCAGCAGACCAGATCTGTGTGGATATCCGGCAGTATGGTACTTACCTTAATCTGATTAAATGTTTTATCCTCTTTACTTATCCTGCCTTCGAGAGGAATTGTCTTATCCTTTTGAGATGAACTGAGAAACAACTATGTGTAGATTTTCTTTATTACTGTTGCAAATAATGTAGATTACACTGACCTTCACACATATACCCTGTCTTTACCCTGTTTTCTCATTTTGAAATGAATATACTTATTAAATGGTCAGTAAATGCAGCGATAAAAGGTTGACAATGAGTCTGATATTTTATACACACAATGGAGAGCTTGATATAGTCAGTGTGAAATTCGGTAATGTAGTAAATGATGTATGAAAAGTGGACAAAACAATTTTAAACGTATGCAGAAAGGTATCCAATGGAATGAAAGGCCAGATGATTAAAGTTCTATTTTTAACATATAAGCCATATATCTACAGTATATTAATTAGTTTCAATTTGTTTGCTACCATGATACTTTAGATATTGTATTAAATGTGAGATAACTTTTTATTGCAGTGTTGGTGGGGATCCAAATCTTTGGAATGGGGCTGAGGATATTATCATTTTCTAGAAAGAGAGGGTGTGAGGAAAAAAACCCCTAACTGTTGCACTTACAAATGAACTATGAGGTCTAAAAAAAACACATGTGAATATAATATTATAAATAGCTCAATGGTGAAAATCCCATACATAAAAATGGATATAGTAATAAAATATAGCCTGCACAAAAAGATAACCCATTATCTTTTTGACAACCTACAAAAATAATTGAGACTAAATAATTAACAGAAGGCAAGATGTTTTCCATACAATTTCCCCCCCAAATCCTACCAATCGATTAAAATAAGAACAATGACTCCCCATAATTTATGGAATGAGCCAATGCAACTAGTAGTGAAGGGTGCTAAGAATGATAGACAACTATTTCTCCACCTCTGGATAAAATTCTTTTTAAACAAGCAAAGAAACTTGCCATGATAATTTGGCATTTCCATTGCATATTTTATGGCTATTATAGACCTGTAAGAGATTTTTAAATAAATACTTTATTGCTTATATTCAGAGTCACAAAAATAGAATCTCCTAAAAAGAGACACAAAGGCACAAATATTTGGGATGATAAAAATTTACCCTTGTATGACACTGAGTGTTTTGATGTTACATGATGGATGCTTGTTAAATACAGAAACAAAAAGAAGAAAATGGATACTTATAAAGCTGGGTAGTGGAAAATAGAAACAGAGATTCTGGTATTATAAAGCAGCTCACATAGATGGAAAAAGAGCTAGGTCTGAGTGGGATTGTTTTGACAATAGTTGCAACATTCACACTCCAAGGTAAATCCTGAAAAGCAGTTTTTGCCTAACGAATATAGGCAACAAGCACAGCATATGACAATGTCTTTGATGACTAAAACAACCATTTGTTTGCCATATGGGATCAGAGAACATATCTTGACAAGGAGAACACAGCTTAGCAAATGCACAGTTATAATGCCAATTCCAGACTGCACTGGTCAACGTGTGGGTGAATGATAAAGTAACACAACTTGTCCATAGTTGGGGGAAAATTGAATTTCAAGAAGGGAAGAGGTGTTAATTAACATTTAAATGTTTTCTTTGGTATTTAACTTCAGGAATCATCCCTTGGAATGCTATCCCCGGTAAGGCATGTGGATCAACCTTAGCTAATATGTGCAGCACGCCTGAGGTAAAAGTGACAAAATGCTTAATTATTCTCTTCCATATTTTAATAACATTACCTAGCAATCAGCTACCTAAAAATTAATTAATCAAGAAGATACAACACAGGATAGCTCATGAAATAACTGCTAATAATTATTGCTAGGCTAAATTAGTCTATGGAGAACAAGTATTCTCTTTATACCAGATGAGGACTCACAGTGTTGTGAATATTAGGAATACAGTCTATATCTGTGATGGCGAACCTATGGCATGCAGAGCCCTCTCTGTGGGCATGTGAACCGTTGCCTAGCTGAGCTCCACTGTGCATGCGCGCACACCACACGCTGGGTGATTTTGGGGTATCTGCCATGCATGTGCGGGGCGACAAGAAAAAGGTTAGCCATCACTGGTTTTACTTTAAAAACAAACACATGCATATTATAGAGAAATTAGCTAGGTTTTCTTTATCATAGTGTGAAGCTGGAAAACAGGAGGAGGAAGATGTTTGGATATGTTCACCACTTTGAGTTGTAAAAAATAATATAGGTGTGATATAAACAAATACATATCCCTCTAATAGCATCAAATATGACCATATCAGCTAACCAAGACTATCAGAAACATGCAAAAAAACTAATCCATCCAGAACAATTTGATTATCTTTCATCAGTTGTTTACAATGACCAGGCATTTATTATACAAAGACTGAGGCAGAAGGGTAAATTATTGATGCAATTTCTATATTATTAGAAACCTTATTTATGGTAGCTACAGTAATATTATAATAGAATGTATTCTAGAAAGTTTGTAACAAATATTACCTTAATGAAAATGGTCTTCTGGTGCTTAAATTCTTTCAGAGATCCTATGCAGCATCTCTAATCTGAGGAACAGAAGTAACTTGGGAATGGCTTACAGTATTATAGTATTATGTATTCCTAAGGAAAAATTAGTGCGAGAATTTACATACAAGAGGAGCATCAATATTCTCATTATATATATATTTTTTCCATACTAGCTCATAGAATGAGATTGCCAGTTAGGCTCCAAGAACTGCATTAAGAGGTAATAATTTGCCACTGCTAATCTGAAATGGTCGTTTGTTTTATCCTTGCAGTTCTATTTGTCGTATCACCTGTTCATTGTGGCATGTGCTGGAGCTGGTGCTACTGTTATAGCCCTGGTGAGTATTATATTTTTTTCACTTTTAAAATAACTAAAACCCCTTGTCGGATGAAACCAAATATTTAAACTGAAGCTAGGTTTTTGTGTTGGTTGGCACTGACTATAGTTTTCTCAGGATACTCCAAACAGCAGGAAAAAATTATTGTTACCAAGAAAACTTTGCCTAAGTAGTAAGAATTATTATTATTGAAGTGGTTTTTGCCATGTTATTTAACTTCATTCCCTTGCATGTTCAAAATAAGACATTTCCTGATAGAAGTATGCTGATAATAATCTATAAAATATTAGGATACTTTAAAATGTTCCTCAGCTTTGGAATTAGTTTTAATTAATAATCTTCTTCCCTTCCCTTTTAAACATTTATATTTGTTTCAATTTAAGAAAGTTTACTGAAGCGTAGCACATTAGCTTATTTTAATTATATATAGTAGATGTAGGGGAAATAACAGTGAGATTCATCAAGGAGTTCTTGTATTGATTAGCTTTTGTTAGTTAAATGCAATAACTATTCCTTGGCAGCAAAATGCCCTTCATGTATCCAAAGTGAAGGGTGAAGAAACCTATCAGACATTTTTGTCATTACGTTTGATTAAAATGGAAATCGTTGCCTGACAGACTTCGTTGTGATCTAACACAAATCTAATTGCCAAAAAGGCCTGAAGAAATTATTGTCTCTTATCTGCTGTATTTTGTTCTCTTCCACCAGCTGATCTACATGATGGCTACTACATATAACTTTGCTGTTTTGAAGTTTAAGAGTCGGGAAGATTGCTGCACTAAATTCTAAATTGAATAAGCTGCATTATGTATCTTAAAATGCCGCTGACACCCTAGACTAAGAGTCTAGATTTTTAAAGTTTGTTACAGTAATTTGTAAATAGCTTCAGTAAGCATCTTTAAGCATTTTAGATTAATACAAATTATTTCTTGTATATGAATAACAGTGTGAGTGAGGCCTGGCTATTTTCTATTCTATGAGAGAACACAATCTTAAAGTGATGTTGTAAATCATCCTTTTAAAGGAAGAGGGGCTTTCATTTAATATCAGGCTATTTTTTCCTAATGATTATTTGTGAAACAATGTTTTGATCAATTAAGCTCTGTAATACAGTAAGTTATTCTATCACTACTGTTCACTAATATGAAAAACAATAAAATGTGTTATATAGTAGATAACACACAATATATAAGCTTGCTTCTTGATAACACCCAACGTCATAGATATACTAGATAGATAGTTGACAAAGTTCTGTTCTCAAGTCCCACTCAACTATCTCTTGGCAATATAAAATAAAACTAGATTCTGCTTCAAAGCTGAAACTCCCATGAACAAATCTTTTATTGCTCAATTGCTTTGGCACAACTAAACATCAGAATACCTGTTCATTAGTTTAGCATTTCATTCAAACATATCCATTCATTTTCCAGCCAGACAGAAAGTCTACACAGTTCTTCATCTGTAGAATGTCTTATTTACATCGCTTTTTGTGGATTTTTTTAACCTATGGGGAAAAAAAAACCTTCCATTTTTGATAGCACATCTCTGATCTGATAATTTCCATAGTGCAATTATTGACTATGCAGCACCAAATACACACTTTTACCCAATATCTAGTTCTATTTACTCCAAGAAATACAATGGAACATAATCAAGTGATCAACTGTAGAGTTTCCTTTCCTTCAGGTGGCAGGAGATGAAAATGGAAAGAACCATCACAAATTTGAGTTGCTTGGGAGGCTTCAGCATGTAAACATGGACAATGTTCTCACAGCTTTTCTGTTTCTGTTCTTTCCCATTAATTGTTTTTCTTTCTTTCCCTTCCTAACTTTTTGCCAGCTGCTCCTTTGTTCAGCATGCAGCATTCTACATACCTTTAGAAATAAACTTTCTTGCCTATTTTTAATATATTTTTAGAATAACTTGGTATTAATCTTACTAGCTGCCAGCTTTGCCTCTTGACATACTCACTAGCCATCATGCTCACCCTTCTCTTCCAGATCCACTTCCTCATGATACTATCTTCTAACTGGGCCTACTTAAAGGATGCAAGCAAAATGCAGGCTTACCAGGATATCAAAGCTAAAGAAGAGCAGGAGCTTCAGGATATCCAGTCTCGGTCCAAAGAGCAACTCAATTCTTACACATAAACGCTTGCCAGAGCCTTTTTTCAGAAGAATTTTGTAGCTCTGACAAATCATCGAGCAGATATATTGTCCAAGAGCTCCTGGGCCATATCCATAGGATAAAGTTGCAGAGAATATCCTTCATTCCTTTTAGCACTGAATTTGGAACTGGGGGTGGAGGGAGGGCATCACATTCCAGGCCACTGTAAAAAAACGTTTACCAACTAAAACACCTTCATGGATTTCTCTTGGCAATCATAACATTATTATTATTATTATTGTTGTTGTTCCTTAGCAGGGTACCAGAGTTGGTATTATCCAGCCCTGTAATGTCTAGATTTGAAAAGGCTGTATATAATTGCACAGGTGTAAGTAACTCAGATTCTAGGATTTAACTAGATATTTCCTTTATTCTGAATACTTGTAATTATGCTTATTTGATACGGTTTCAGAACATTATAAGTCAACATTCAGTTCCTATCAAAATTAAAACTGGACCTTGCACATTAAATGCCAAAAGTGGTTTTGTTTTGTTTTGTACACTCCCTTTTCAACAAAGCTGCAATGAGCCTCTCTTGTTCTGCTGCACTTATCAGATTAAGGTGGGAACTTTTTAATTGTTTAATAAAATAGACCCAGACCCCATAATCAGAATAATGATTCCCTTCTCTGAAAATAAATGTCAACTTTGCCTTAATGTTTATTTTCTATAAATGTCTCTGAGCATTTATACATATAGCAGCTGGAGATCATTATCCTGTCTCAATTTTAATAAAAGCAGAAGAGATTACCCTCTGGTCAGTCACTCAATTGTTTCAGGTTGAACAGATGAAAACTTTGTAGAATTTAAAAACCTTTAGCCACTCAGATTACAGGTCAACGCTCACCTCAATTTTGGTGCTCAATCCAATAAGCTGCAATAGTTTTCTCTTATGAAAAATTGTGATGTTCGAAAAACAGAGGGTGCAATTTCAAACTGTCTCCCTTAATATCTGCCTTCTAGCATTTTCAGAAATTTCAGTGCTAGCTTACTAGTGATGGTTTTTTTGTGTGCTATTTTTTTAAAAAACAAACAAACGTTTGAAGAAAAATAAAATGCATCAGTGAATTTCAAATCAGTGAACAATTAAGTCATGCATCCCTGTTTTGAATGTGTACTGAATATGAATGCTCTTTTAGAACATAAAGAAATGTGTTGAAAGTAAAAGATTGAACAAAAAACATTGGTATGGAAAATGAAATCAGGTATTTAACTTGTCTAAAGCTGACTTTTTTTTAAAGAAGCAAAATCTATATAAAGTAAGTAAGAAATAGCTTAGTGTTTGTTTTTACCTGTTGCATGAAGGAAACAAATTTCTACAGCAATGCAGGTGTTCTTCTAGTCCAGTGTTTGCATAAAGGTAACAGACAATGTCTTAAAGCCTAATTCTTTTCTAATACTTTGTAGCTATTACTGGGAGTTTTTTGAAGTTTTGTTTAAGTAGTCTAATTTTTTTATGTAAAAAGTATTCAATTTTGCTATGTATAATTTTTTGTAACCTAACCGTGAATCAATATTTTATATCAGTGCCAAGGGCTTCCTGTAGTTATATCCAAGTGTTACAAATAAATATTTGTAGATAATAGAACCAGTAGTTGTGTATCCTTATTTTAAGTATAAAGAAATTATGATTGTACAGTCCTTCTGGAATTGGGTTACAACACAATTACAACTTTGCATGTATTGCACATATAGTTGGAGAGTCCATATAAATAGAAAGATAAGCCTCTCCATGTGGTTATACATATTTTTATTCTTATTTATTTCATTTTATTTGCATATTGCAACAATTTACATAGAGTCAACTTCAGTCTGTTTTGTCCCATCAGCTCCAGACACTGGGACAAGACCTATTTCTACATTTCTAGTTTCATCTATGATGGAGATACAAAGCTGTATATCATTAACATGCTAGTAATGTTCCCTAAATTCACAAAAAAGAGGGTTGTGAAAATATTTACTGACCCCTCGCATCCTGGACATAAATTGTTTCAACTGCTATTCTCAAAACAACACTATAGAGCACTGCACACCAAGGCAACTAGACACAATAAGTTTTTTTCCTGAACGCCATCACTCTGCTAAACAAATAATTCCCTCACCACTGTCAAACTACTTACTAAGACTGCATTA
>JANHFT010008936.1:17923-38677 GCA_032467955.1 Pseudoxenodon macrops
CTCCTTGGGGCGCTTCACTACGTCTTTTATTTATTCTTTTTTGAAATCCGGGGCGATCCTTCTCCTCCCCTCACAACTCCCTGGCTCACTGTGGCTGAGCCGGGACATGCGGGGAGATTCTCCCTAAGTGAGCGGCCGCCCGCTCTGCACGTGCCTTTCCTGCACTTTGGTGCTCGCTTCAGTAGGGTCTCGCCACGCATGCGCATGCTCCTGGCTCAGTCACAGCCAGCCAGGGGATTGCGAGGGGAGGAGGAGCATCACCCAAAGGGAAGCCTCCACGGCGGCTGGCGATATTCCTCAGCCCGGATTTCAAAAAATAAATAAAAGGGGCGAGGAGCAGGGCCACCGAGTGATGGGAGAGGGAGCCACAGCAGAGGGCCCAAAGAGCCACATGTGGCTCCGGAGCCGCAGGTTGCCGACCCCCAGGTTAGTTTAAGGCTGGAATTTTTTTTTCATTATCATCCCAGTCGCCATTTCTTCTTCTTTCTTGTTCTTTTTGTATTTTTCTTTATTTTGTACTTGGCAAGTCTTTTAAACTGGTGGTTAGCCATTCACAGTCACTTCTGCAAGATGGGTAGCCAAATAAATAGAAGAAAATAATGCACCAAATACAGACTATGAAAAATTCTTGTTGAAAAGAAAGCAAAGCAAAGCAAAGCAAAGCAAGAAAAAAGTCTCTCTCTTAATTCCTCCTCTCTTTCATACACACACACACACATAATTCCGTGGTGGCACATGAATACAGTGAAACTGCATTCTAACATGCAGTATTGCAGCCCAACTCATTGCTCATTCCCAGGAATTCGATCCTGATCAGCTCAACATTGACTCAGCCTTCCATCCTTCCAAGGTCAGTAAAATGAGGACCCAGATTGTTGGGAGCAATACGCTGACTCTCTAAATTGCTTAGAGAGGGCCATAAAGCACTATGAAGTGGTATATAAGTTTATGTGCTATTGCTATTGGTTTCCAGGGAGAAATGGGAAAAAAAGCCTGTTCAAATGAATGCAAGGTAAATTGAATATAATAGGTAGCATGTTGTTTCTGATTTAGACTATTTCTCCAACGGAAAACACTCATTAAATACACGCACACAGAAATCTAACACTGCAATGTTATTTATTCTTCCAGCTGTGCCCTAAAAAATCAAAATAAATTCTCACAATCATAAAAAAAAAAAATTATATTGTTCCTCTGGAACAATATTTATTTAATTGATTTATACAGCCATCCATCTTACAGTTGCAATTAAAATATTAAAAACAATAGAAAAACAAGTATTACTATAAATGTAAAAATCTAGAAAATAGAAAAAATGTAGCCATCAAGAACAAATCTAATAAGCAATAACAATAATATTTCATAGGTTATCTAATCTTCTAACCCCCATGATCCCTATAGACTATGCCCGTGATGGCTAACCTATGGCATGTGTGCCGGAAGTTGCATGCAGAATCATCTCTCTAGGCACGTCAGCCGTTGCCCATTGCTCTTTCTGGTTGTTCACGCATGCATGTGCACCAAAAACTGGAACACCAGGTGACTGGCGCACATGATTATGCTGGAAACTGGAAGCTTAGTTTCCTGGCACACACATGCGCGCCAGGGAACTCCTCTTCCACTTCTTGTGCTCCCCCGAATGCATGCACACATTGTTTCGGCAATATGCCCCTATGGGAGCAATATGCTGACTCTGTAAACTGCTTAGAGGGCTGTAAAGAACTGTGAAGAGATATATAAGTCTAAGTGCTTCACAAATAAATATTTGTGAACATGTAAGAATGAGATACATTACTATTTCCTTATCCGGTTTCTCTGGTTTTCCTTGGTCTCTTTCCGAAGACTTCTCACTTTGTGTTTTCTCTTCTTCGGCCCTTTCTTCTTCCCATTCTGACTCATTTTGTTCTTCATGATGTCTTCCCTCTAGGACAGTTTTCTCTGTTCCACCTAATATATAACAATGCAAATAACTTACATACCACAGAGAACAATGATAGTATAATAAGTCTGATTCTAGAGCCTGCATATTCTTATTAGTACTTATTCATGATATTTTTGCTTTTTCATAATTGCCAATAGGCTTCCTAAACAAAATAAAACTTCTATGTGGACTGCAGAATTACTTTGATAGAACCTGGCATCTTCTACATTTACTTTTTTGTTTTAAAAGACCTATTGTACCACACGATTTAGGGAGCAGTGTTACTGGATATATTCTGGAGGATTTTCAGAAACCAATTTAGAAAGACAGCCTTTTTAGCTACTAGTTATGAACAGGGAAGACAAGTGCACTGCTGACACTGTCACTAGTATCTACTTTCAACTGTTTCATTTCAGGATTGAACACTATTTCATTTATAGCTTAGTACAGTTTCAAATGTGTTTTGGGGTCTGAATCTTTCCTCTCCAAATATTGGAAACTAATTATCCAAGAGGCAAAATTTGACATACAAGGGACAAGATAGACAAAGGAGTTAAGTGGATTTTTCTTTTATTCGATCCACATCAAATATGCCTTCATTACACTGTTACATTCAGCAGTTTCATCACTGAAGTCAAACCTGATGGAATCTGTATTTTAATATTTTGTGTGCTTTTTCTTAAAAAAATATCATTAAATGTTCTTGAAATGCTTATCTTCGTATTGTAGATATTAGCCATTTAGTGATGTCTGTCTATAATAACAGGCAACTGTTCTACAGTGATAAAATATACTTTAGTTCATTAGCAGGAATCATAATTTTATTATGTACTTTCTATATGCTATAAACCTTATTTGAACAAAATTTTCATGATTTCATTGATATGGTCTCTCAGGTTCTTAATGTAGTATATCAATGAAAGATAAATCATCTGTATTCAATGTTGCGTCCAAACACTACTGTGCTGAAATAACATAAGATCCTGACAATTGAAAAATAATTGCAAACTTAGTCTTGCTTAGTCTAAAGCTGCAGCTTATTGAATGCTTCTACGCATAGAACATTAAATCATTCTTAATCCCTTGCTGTATATAATTTCCCTATTATGTATAGTAACTGCATTTAATGTAATTTAAAAACAATTCTACCAAAACCTTCAACTTCTGTGTTTTATAATAAACGGGCCATCTACAAGCAAGGCATTCCCAGAAGTGAACCAAAAACTTACTTATCTCCTGCTGTGAAATGCCTGTTGCTGGCATGGAGGCTGGAACATGGTTCCAACTAGTTATGTCTCCAGATGGTTGTGACACATTGCTTTTGAACTGTTCTGGAATGTCCTCTTGATCTAGAGAATAAATATAAACAAAAACTTCATTATTCAGCAATTATCCAAGCCAGGAAGAAGAATGGAACAGTGTGGGAATGACTAGAGTTCAGAATGCCTAGTATAAAATATTAATTAATTGTTCCTCCTGGCCAACCTAACAATTACCATAAAAATGAATAAACCTTCAATGGGTCAGAATGTTCTTTTAATCAGAATCATGGGACTGTCTGGCTTGGAAACTAGTTTTTGCAGTACATTTGTTACTCAAGTAGGTGACTCTACGAATTCAATGTAGACTTTCTTTGTTTAAAATGAGCCACAATAAATATATAAAGAGTTTGCATTACTTCCTATAGTATTTCTTCTTTTATGTGCCAGGTTTCCATTTCAACTACAGTACAATCCCACTGTGAGCATCTACATTGTTATAGGAGGTATGATAATATAGCAGCCTCTTAAGTTTATCTATAGGTTCAAATTTTGAGCCTTGTCTGGAATACCAGCGTTACTCACATTTACCTACTATAGGTTTCATAATTTTTGGGCAAATCTATTTAAATTCTATACTTGTAACAAACATGTGCATTTTGTGCATGTACCTGTTCTTTTACTTTTGTGAAAATAAATTCCTCCAAAATTGCATTTAATTAGTTTAATATACATAGCTCTCCTTTTTCCTTGTTTCTTGCAGTTAACTCAAATCCTATCTTCCATTTTCAAATAGTGTTCCTATTGTACACTGCATTTTATAACTTCTCAGACAGATGCTTCTATTCTTTCATCCCCAAATTCTGACATTCATTATTTCTCTCCCACAATATTTTTCTGACCTTACTTTAAGCTTTCAATAATACTCTATGACAGCTCCATAGATTTTACTTAGTTCCTAGGATACCAGTTAACAATATCACTAACATTATATACCTCTTAAGCCAGGAAGAAGCATCATGCTTCTCGCATATAAAACCAGCTTTACTCTTATCACTATAGATACATGATATTAATTCTCAAGCAATAGTAAACTGTAGGCGATGTAGGCTGGTTTTCTATCACGTTTCTTTCATGTTAAAGAGGCAGAATATATATCTTCCAATTAAAAGGAATTAAAAGACATTTTTTTGTTTATCTAAGAGAAAGTTTAAATATTACCAAAAGCCAAAAAATGATCAAGTTTTTATGCTCGTAAGCATGGACACTGATTTTCAGGATTAAAAATCTTACAATATAAAAAAGAAACTTACAATCACTAACAGGATTGTGGTTTCCTTGGTCTTCATCCAACAACTTGACAGGATTTGCAGTGTTGCTAATGTTTTGATGATTCTCTAGTTCTTGATATAAACTAAAAAAAATAAAATTTAATTTAAGAAAACTATAGACCACAAATCTGATCAAAAATGGAAAGAAAATAGATGTAAAAGAAATATATGCCCATGTGAATTACTGATACCTTAAGCTGATGTAATCATTTTCAATTTATATTGTTTTGCCTTGATTTATAAACACTCTAAAAGAACAGTTGCATATATCCAATGCAATGGGAGGGGAGGATTACTAGAAGATGAATTGCTAAGACAAAACTATCCCTAAGAATAGTTAAAATGAGTAAACCAAATGAAAGTGACAAGGAATAGTCTGTGTGATATTTTATCAACTCTGAGTGATAAAGATGACTGATGGATAACCTCAAATTATAACTAGAGAAAATTAGGCATATCTCCATACTTTAGAGAATAATTTATATAGGATGGCAAATACAACTATATTAAGTATCAAATACTTCAGCTAAGTGAAGTTCCTGAAACAACCTTGATTAAGAGTAGCTAAAAAAACAGGTGTCATTCAGTTAAATTTTCTAAAACAATTACCTTAACTTTTGTTTGTTAGGAAGTGGGGATGAACAAACTGAATCAGGAGATGCGCAGTCTCCTATTCTTAAAATAGGAGACAGAGGCTGATTAGCATTCTCAAGAGGAACCGCAAGAGATGAGCCAGTGATATCTACAAAGCAGAAGTCAACTGTTTATTCTCATACAATAGTCTTTCTCAAGCAACATACCTGACATACCTCCTGAATAATATATTTTAATGGCTAAACAATCCTCAGGAGACAAGTAAAATGTCAAAATATTCAAAATTTAATATTGGCAAATCTTACGATTAAAATTTTCTTCTTCTTGAATTTGCTAAATAAAATAATTCAGAATAAATGAGTTGAATATTTTATATTAAGGAATGCATTTTATGTGAAAAATATCTAGTGGCCCTTCTGTATATACTTTAAATGAAACACAGACATACCCTGAACAAGGGAAAAAAATGAGGAATCATTAGAAGATTGTTCTAGTTCATCATAAACAGAAGACCAAAATAGCTCACAGAAAATGCACATGGCTCATGATGGCTGAAAAACTGCCGAATAATTTAAAATGAGCACACATGCAGGTATTATAGGTTCTGGAACATGCATGGCATCTTGAAACATTGGTACACTTTACACTAGTTGGAAGTAAACATTTAATTGTGATATAAGACAGTAAATTATTTGTATCACTACCTTAATTTTAACTTTAACTCCATGTATATATTAGATAACATAATTTATTAAAATTGAAACACTCTACAGATAGTACTTGACTTATGACCAATTACTCAGCAACTGTTCAAAATTATGGCAGATTTTCTAGAACTGCTTACGATCCAATTCCAAAGATCCAGTAATGCTCACACCAAAGCAACCAAATTTCATAATTGTATCTAATCGCATACCTTCATTAAACAGATTTTTATTGATGTTCCGTCTTGCTTTGGAAACAGGAGTAGAAGAGAGACGCCTGGAAGGTTTTTTTGGAGTGGTACTAAAATGATCCTCATTTCCTGGTGCCCATGTATAGCTTTTACTCTTTTGAAAGTGAAAGGAATGTTCCTGGGACCATGAATTATCCTGTGTAGATCTCTTTCTTTGCTGAGATGCTAGGATACAGTTACTTTGTGATTGGGAAGATGATGGGATCTTAGTTGAGTCAATTGCTCTTTGAGTGACTTTGTGCTGGTAATTCCTGTAGGCCTCTTCCAAGTACTCAGCTTCTCTTTCCAATTCTTTTATCCTAGCCTTTGTAGTAGCTACAAATTCTAGGTCAGAATCTGGTGACGTGTTGAATTTTACAATGTGATTATTAGGACTGGGACCTGGATTTCCCATTTGAACACTGGTCACAGGCTGAGTTTTCAAGAAAGCACGATCTATATAAATATCATGTGGAACAACCTTATCATCAATCAAGTCAATGACTGAACGATCAACCAGAGAAGGCTTCGGATTCCGATACACTTCATTCTGTAGTGCTAGATAACCAAGAGTTTCGTATAGAAATAAAAAAAAAACATTTTAAGAAAAGTTGTAAGTGTGAATGTTGATTTGGTCATATAGTTAACACGTAAAAATAACCTGTACATTTGAAACTTACCTTAATATTTTTATATATTTTTCTACACCCAAATCCAAATAGCAAAATTACCCCAAGTCAGGGTAATGAGACAAAATTCTAAATAAAACTGAAAATATTATAGTCATGGTAACAAGCCATGCAATGTAATGTGCTCCTTTCACAGATAAAGGCTGCTTCTACTCATAGCAAGGGAAGCTCCCTCATATCTTAGTCAATACCTGAGAATCCCTTGACCCTTGAGCTCATCCTCTTAGAACTAACACATGAAGGGTCTGCAGTGAGAGGAAAGACTTGAAAACCCTGCTTGGAGAACTAGCCATTAGCCATTAGAATCTATTCTGGGTTCTCTATGAATCAACCCTAACTCCCTAAGATTGAATGAAAGTAGATTTAGCATTCAGCAAAGTTAGTTAGCTGACTGTGCCTTCAAGGCACAAAAAAGAAAAAAAAGCATGCTAATAAGCTTTTAATACAGCATTTGTCCCTCTTTCCTCAAAGTAATTTGCTGTAGACTTTTGCAAAGGTAGATACAAGCCCAAATTCTTGTTTGTGCAAGCTTATGAGCACAAAACTTTCAAAATACATACTCCCAACAACTACCCAGCTCTGCTTTGGACACTGTATAGGCCCAAGTGATTACAGCTACAGGGAACAGAGTTTTTGTTACTTCCTTTCATTTCTGTGTTGGGAAGACCAATAAAATCTTAAAAATCAAATGAAGAACTAAACTACAAGCTGAAGTGTTAGAAACCAGAGGGCAGTTTTGAATTATTTCAAAATTAATTTTTGGAAATAAGGAAGCTATCTTTGAATTTAAAAGACCTTTTATAAAAATTGGTTCTAGCCCAAATTATTTCCCTATGTTCCGTAATGAGGTGTTGTTCTTTGCAATAATTATATTCAAGAAACAATACTTTATTTTAAAAGAGGGCAATCATTCATTATGCATATAACATTTCAATAATTTTATTTCCTTGCTATTTAGTTAATAAGTTGTGGCAAAAAATAATCTATATGTTTAAATAAAATTGCCTCAAATTTGTATCAAATAAAACAAAAAGAGGCTTGAGTTTAAAGGCAAAAAGATGTGAGAAATCAAAATGTTCAAACCTGTCTGTGTTTGCTTCCATTGTAACTTTAATTCTTCTATCTGTACATTTAACTTCCTGATGGTATTTTCATAGTCTGACAACTGGGCCTTTAACTGTACACATTGATCCATCTGAAAACATTACAAAGAAAAATTGGCTTAAAAATACAAAGGAGTTATGAATTAATAACAATTCACCCTGGAAGCTAGATTATGCTTACATTGCCATTTTTTTCTACTGAATGTTTCGGACAGAAATTTGTTTGAAGATTATTTGAAGCATCTGTAAAAGCCAGAAAAACCTACCTCCTTTTGTAACTGTTTTTCCAAGACCTGTTTATGAGTTTCAGATTCCTCACATTCAAGCTTTTTGACATTTTCCATTCTTTTTAACTCTGCCTGAAGGACCTTAAAGTCAGATGACAGACGATTCAGCTCTGTAAGTTTAGGAGACTGAAAATTATTATTTTTAAAATCACATCTTGCCTTCACTCTGAAATATCACATCCAAGAAAATATATTCTATCATGTATCCAACTTCATTTTTAGCTGTATGATATATGGATAAATTATTTTTCAGTATCCATAAAAAATGGTAAGGTATTTATTTCTAAAACCAGTCACATATAACATAAAAATACAGAACATACAAATACAAAAACATCTCACATAAAAAAAATCAAAATAAAAAATAATATAGCAGATTTACTGACGGGAACAGGAAAATTACACTGACCTGATAATTTAATGTAAAGAAAGAAATTTGAGCTACTGTATATGTACAGAAAGTATCTTGGCCTTACCATCAAATTTGGGTATTACTTAATATTATCTTAGTCCGCAATCTTAGTGTAGTAAGAAATCTGAATAGTTTTAAATATGAGGCAGATACATCAGGTAAAACCAAAGTATGTACTTTCATGACTGCTAAGTAAAATTTGGCTAAGAAGCATATAACACTATGTGACAAACTAACAGGAGGAATGAGATATGCACCTCATCTTCTCTGCCTGTAAAATTTTATTGCAGTAATTACTTTAGCCTTGGATAAATGACCGATTCAAAACAATGACACTAGATTCAATCTGGTCACTGCTGCATATATAAAATACAAATAAATGTTTCTTCTTTAACAAAGCTTCTGAATATTATTCCCTTCAGGTTCCTAAAGATACAAGCAATATTTTAATGGTTTGAGGAGCAAAAAGGAAGTCATTTCCCACTCTTCTTAAAGAATATATGATATATAATTGTTGTGTGTGCAATTCTTCCCAGAATTTAGAATACTATGTCTTTACTCAAATGACAGAAAATCACGCTTTACAGGACAATGTTAACTGCACTTCAGTTATAATGTTTCTGTACTTTTGCTATTACTTCCTGAAACACTAAAAACACCAACTCTTAGGACAGAAGTACAACAAGAAAGAAAACAAGTATCTCACATCCAATGTAATAATGCTATCACAAATAGTACAAAATTATAGTATCTGTGTAAATCCTTGCCAATAAAATAAAAGTTAGAATATTAGAGTCACACTAACTGTCTTGGAGCCGTAGGTTTTCATTGTGTGCTTCCTCCAGCTGGTGTTCAAGTAGTTTATTTTGTGCTTGATACTCTATTTTCTCCTCTTTTAGTGTAGGATAATCTGAAACTTCTTTCAGTTTTTCAGTCAACAACTGATTCTGTTTGCTTAGTAATAAAACCTGAGCCTTGACTGAATCGATTTCCAGCTAGAAATAAATAGTTAAGTTAGAAATAAAATTATCAAACTTGTTCAGAGATTTATAGACTATTCATTTATCATCTATTTCAATACATGCTAAAACTTCTGTATTTACATTTCAATTACCTCAAGTTCTTTTGCACGCAAAACAGCTTGGCTGAATTCTTTCTTTTTTGAATTAAGCGCAATAGTCTCTTCATGCAAAAGCATAGCCTTTTCTAATCAGAAACAAAACACATTTTAGATTAAATTTATTTTGAAAGTAGATTTACAAGACCAAAAGTTATTTAACTTTTTTACTAGTTTACCTTTTTGTTCTCTCTCATTTTCAGCAAACTTCTTTGTCCTGGTTATGTATTCTTCTTTTAATTCAAGTTGATAACTAGAAATAAAATAACATGCTGGCAACTGATTAACGACTTAACGTGATGCTAAAGTTAACTTTAGGGTGCCTTTGAGTCAATCTTGGCTCCTCTTTATTGCATTTATTTCTAGTTCTTACTAATTTTTCTATCCAAAAGAAAACAATGTTGAAGAATGCAAATTTGCCAATCTTCTTTTCTGTCATAAAGTGAATGTTTGAAAAGAAAATCAACTTGGGCACACGGTACACCAAAAACCTACATACAGTACATGTATATACCTACATAAAAATTACAACCATCATTCACAACAGAAGAGAAGCATCATCAACATTCTTAGTGACAGAGACAGCATTGCCAGCTTTATTTGTGGCTTCTACTTCTTAAACAATTGCTTTTTAAACAAATTCATATATCCAGATTTAAGTGTTAAGTTCTGTTTCAAATCTAGACTTGAAGCAAATTGTATTTTCTAATACTATATTGATGCCTTTTTATTTCGTTGCTTTCAATTGTTTTATATTTATTTATTGACATAAAAATGCATTGTCCTCAAAACTCAGTGAAGTTTAATTCTTCATAAGTATGCCTAGAATTGTATTTTGGGTTTTTTGCATCAAACTGGAGAAAAGAGTCAGTATGTCTGTATATTCACAACAGCAGCATATTCTTTTAATCATAGTACCAGCAGGCAAATAAGGTGACAAGTTTTATTATGGGTTTAAGCTTTTGAAAACTCTACTAACAAATTAAAATCCATATCCTTCTAAACAGTGCCCATCGCTACAGTCTGAGTAAGCAACATGAAATACATGCACTCTTGACTGTCAAGAATACCAAAAGCCCCACTTATCCTTCTTCTTCCATCTCCTTCTGACAGATATTTTCATAACATACAAATATAATCCAACAATTTTTCTCTTCCTCATGAGGTGACTTGTTCTCTATACAGACAGTCCTCTTAATGAGCAGGAATGTTCTTCTATACAGATACTACTTACTCAACGTTCGTAATTGGGATCAGAATTTCCATTACTAAATGATATGGTTAGCAGGCACACATCACGTGACTGCATTGCTTAGCAACTGCAGTTTCGGTAGTTCTGAAGTTCCTAAAGAAGTTAAGTTATGGTAATTAGGTAGGACTGTCCTGTTGTTAGGTGAGGACCTCATGCTTCTCCTGCTCTGCCATGCTCATCTCCGTTTCAACTCCACCCACCTGCCTATTTCCATCCCCATGTCTGCCCTTTTGGCCATCTTGAACTCTACCATTCCTATTGTCTTGCCCTCTGCTGGCCCCATTTGTCTGAACCCTACTATATATTCTGCTTCTCCTGCACCTCCGGCTGAATCTTTACCGTCTTATTCCTCCCACTGCTGATGAAGCACACCTGGCCTGGACCTTTGTGTCTTGTGAAAAGTCACACCAGGTAATCCTCATCAACAGCAGAAGGAAGACAATTGTCAGCTGGGACGAATGGGGGTGACAGGGACGTTGACATATTGTCAAGGCAGTAGGATCAGTGGAGTATAGGGCATCCAAAAGGGCAGAGATGGGGGGATGGGTAGGTGGGAAGAGTTGAAATGCACTCTGCGGTCATAAACGTGGGTGGGCTGCCAACATCCAAATTTTGATCATGTGACCTCAAAGTCACTGAAACTGCCATAACTTTAGGGATTGGTTGTAAATGCCATTTGTTCAGCACCAACATAACTTCAAAGAGTTGCAAAACAAATGGTCATTAAGCAAGGACTACTTGTATACATGTTTAAACATTCTCTATAGACCACAGGCAAACATATTACTTTAACAGCTCATTCTTCAACTTCTGATCATATGACTCCTCAATGTTCTTCACATTATTTTCCCGCTGATGAAGTGAATCTTCAACAGTTTTATTCTTTGATTCCTGAAGCCTTTGAGCTCTAAGAAAACAGAAGAAAATGTCTGATTAGCATCAGAAATTAGTGTGCTCAGGCCTCACAGGAAATAGCGGGGACACCTTTTTTGGGTACAATCACTTCCACCAGCCTTCTCTGTTGTGTCAATTTAACATTAGAAGGCATAGTTCTAACTTCCATTTCCAATTCTTTCATTGCTGTTTGGGAAAACAGTATCATTACCTCTCTCCTATCAAAAAATTCCCCCATAAAAATAAATATTCTCTTAAAGAAACATTTATGATATTTATTAAGACTTATCAAGCAAATTCCTGCCTTTAAATCAAAAGTGTTGAATAGCTTTTCCGTTTTAGAAAACAGTAGATGGAATAAGCAGTCAAGAAATATGCCACAAAGTAACACTTGATAGAACAATCATGAAAAGTATTGGAAAAGATATTTAAATGCAAGTAATATGACTATACCTATAAAGATCAAAATTGTGCAAACCATACTATACTGAAGCAAAACTCGGACTTTAAAGCTGGATAGAAAAATTATAGTCCTCAATTTATGAGAGCAATTAGAACCAGAATTTTCATTACTAAGGGATACAAAATCATAATTGTTTAGGAATGGCAATTTCTGCAGTCCTGGTTGCCATTATTAACCAATCTCACATGTTAGACGAGGCAACTTCCTGCTGGCTTCCTACAATAAAATCAGTTTAAGCCTAAATTGATTTAAATATAAAGTTAAAGCATGATAGTCTTCAAGGCATAAAAATATGAATGCAAAATAACATTGGAAGAATTGCTATTGGCATCTGTATGACTGAACACTTCATGAAAAACATGTTTCTAATGTATGACTCAATAGATAAAATAGCAGAAGCATAAAGTAACAGGGAATGACTATCCTTCTAAAGAGGTAATATTTATAGCAATATAATTTCATCTGTTTACCATTTCAACTTTTAAAAATCTTTTAAATAATAAGAGGGAAATAAACATGCTAGAGCCTTTCCAAGCCTTTCTAAAAGCATTTGGGGAAACTACAGAGTCCATTGTTCTCCTATCATGTCCTGGGATAACCAAAATTTATGCAGTATTGTTTGAATAGTTTTTGTTGTTGTTCAATTGTTAAGTCCTATCTGACTTCACAACCCATGGATTATAGCATGCTAGCCACCATTCTCCACTTTCTCCTGGAGTTTGCCCAAATTATGTTCATTATATCAATGACACTATTGTTTCAATAGTACTTATTATTTATAATATATATTTATATAAAAGCAGTAGTTATAAAAGAAGAGACAGACATCGCCATCTCCGGAACTTAAAATATATTATCCACTTATCTTTCATTAGCCTCTGCTAACATTGTCAGAGTGTAAAAACCACCATTGAAGAGATATTTGCGTTTATGCATCATTGATCAATTTGGCTATTGTGCTCCTCCACCCACCTCCTACCTATAATTAGCTCTGTCGTTTTTACTTCAGACATGTTAATCAATGGAGGCTTAATTCCTGTTACTTCCTCCCCTATCGCGCACCACTTGGGCTGCCCAGCCCCAGGGAATGATGCTGAGCTGTCAGATATTTCTTTAATGGCATTCTCTCCAGCCTCTTCCCACACACCACCACCCCTCCGCCTCACAGGCACATTTAATATATCAACCAAATTCGTTTGTTGTTTTGCCTGTGATCTTGTAACCAGCCTGGCTCGTTCCTCATTAATCATGTCTATTATGGCTTGAAGTTGCTCTGCCTCCACAGGACAAATCTACATGCCCAAAGGGCATCGATCTCTACTCCCCAATAGAAATTGGTGTTTGCTCATCCTGCAGGATCTTTCCGGGTACCTCAATGCTTGGTAAGCCGGTAGCAGGTCGATGTGCCTATTGATGGAATTATTGTTGGAAAACCAGGCTTCTTTCAATAGGCGTTCCCCTTTAGTTGCATCACAGTCAACAACTTCAGCCTCTTGAAAATTGAACATGTGATTGTGCTCCTTTATATGTGTCCAGATCTGGCAGTACTGTTTTTTGCCCTGGACAGCCAGTTCATGTTCATGCACTCTAGTCTGTAGCCACTTAGCCATTACCCCTACATAGTTGCTTGCACAGTTATCGCAGTTAATACGGTAAACCACTGAGGATGCCTCCTCTTTGGATAATGTTTCTTTTGGGCGCATCACTCTCATTCTCAGAGTTTGATCTGGTTTGTGCGCCACCTTAATCCTGAAAGAATGTGTGCTGCAGTTTCGGATACCCCTCCCCCGGTACATATGGGAGCACCCTCCACACAGATATGGAACAGTAGTTTAGTCAGAGAATAGAAAGTAAATGCCCAATTCTTTTTACATGTTTTTAGTGTTCAATAGAAAGTCAAAGACTAGAAAATCATTTCTACATTTCTGCTATTGAGAGGACGCAATCAATCAAAAATTTAACATTATATACAGAAGAAGAAATCTAGTTAGTCAGAAACATTAGTGTACTAGATGCCTGAACAGACACAAAAAGATTAATTTGCACAAAAGATGGGGGCAAAGAATCAAGAATTAGAATATAGATTTAGTTTGAGGAAGAACAATCTAAGCAATCTCGTTTTCTGGATCAAAAATATTATCCACATTTTCTGCTTATTCTTTTCATGAACTTCTGAAATAGAAATGTTGCCTATATTGAAAAGTTCTATTCTTTCACACATTGATTTCTTGATTTACTGCATTTTGTAATATAAACCAACTTCTTTCACAACTTCTCCATTTTATGCAGTTTAAAATGTGGATTTAAACATATTAAATACATATAACCCAGAAAAATATTCCTATGTTAGGGAGGAAGGTATATACAATAGCAAACAATGGTTCCTCAGCAGCCTTTCCAGTATCTTTTGGTTGTTTCTTAATGAAACGAATCAATTTTTTTTGCCTATAACATGGCTGTCAAACTTGTGGCCCATGGGCCAGATGCATCATGCACGATATGTCATGTGATGCCACATGACAACATGAGTTTGACACCCCTGGTCTATAAGGTGTGACATTTAGAAAATTAAGGTAGGAATCACTTCACAGAAGAAGTATTTCCATTAATTATTTTTAAAAACTCACATTTCAAAAGCTTCTATTCTCTTCTTCAGTTCTTCCTCTCGGCTTCTTACTGTTTCAATATCTTTTAGTAAGGTTTGTCTTTGCAAGTAAATTTCCTTTGCATCAATCTGTTAGGAAAAAAACAGTTTGGGTGATATATCCCTCAAAAACAACAGTTTGAAAAAACCAGAATGTGTTTGTAATACCAACTTCCATAAGTTCCTACTTGCTTTACTGGTTTCTTGATAAACTAATTATTTGGCACAAGAAGATATGGAAACTGCAGCTTAGGTGAAATAACAAGTATGAGGACAGATCAATGAACACGAAGCAATGAATTCCAAACCCTCTGTCACTAGGGACAAGCAAGACATTTTAAGCTTGAAACAGATATTTCAAGTGGTTTGAAACATGTTTCACAATGTCATGTACAAAGTGAAGTTGTTTCGCAATTCTCCTCTCTAAATGGGCTGGACTTGGGCTTAGTCAGATGATCTGGGGAGGGAGATCTAGCAGGCATTTTAAGGAACACTATTACTCATGGTATTGTAAAAGATTCATTCTAGAACTGATTATTCTCCAATGATGCTGTGATGCTGCATGATTGTCCAGAAAATAAGCCAGTTCTATTATAATTAGAAAGAGAGGGAGAGAGAAGACAATTCTGTAATTTCTTTATCTGCACCTCTTTCAATTAACCTATAGGACAAAGGAAGGATATACTCCTATTTGAATTCAAGGAAGCATGGGAAAAAGATGAAACAAATGCTTGTAGCCACACCTGTAACAACCTGCCCCAGCTGGTCCCTAAGGAAAACAAAACTCTTCACTCCCCTGAGTTGAATGAAAATAACTTTTTCTGAGAGAAAGTGGTTGCAGTAAAGTCAGGCGGAATCTGAAGGTCCTGTGCAAAGCACAAAGCAATTCTTCCATTTCCCCAAACCCACCCCCACCCACCCCCAATGTGATGCCACAAGGATGATTTGAGAAAGCTGAAGTGCTAGGTAGATAACAGGTCACTCAGGCTGGAGTCAGCTGGGAGGGAGTCTGCTTTGACTCTGAAGACAATCGCCCTCCCTAATTCACAAGTTGTTACAGCAAAAGCATGCAAAAATGCCTGCCAGCCAGCCTTCCTCCCTCCCCTCCAACAGAATGGCAGGACATGATGTGGACCTGACAATTTGTCAAATACTGACAGGTTAGCATTTCATACTATGTTCTATCTATTCTTGTGATTCTGTGGTGAAATTGAACCAAGAGGCTTGTTCTGCATTCTCATTTCAAAAGGTTTTCAAAGTTTTCAAGCTATTTTAAGATAAGCTCAAAATAGATTCCCAGAAACTTTGATCATGAGGTAAAATTAATAAGACTAATTTAAAAAATTGTCCTAAATGTTTGAAATATTTCATGTTTTCTCCTCAATGGAGCACAAAATACTTCAGGTTTTATTCTGTCATAATGCAGTCAATGCATGGCATCTTGATGGAACAATCCAGATTGGGTATTTTCTTGCAAGCCCAAAATAAAATACATTTCCCATTTCTTTCATAACTCTTTTTATCAAATATAGGCCATTAGCTGAATAAATCAATATATCTTCATTTTTTCCAGTACAAACTGAACATTAGTAGCATAATAAACCACAATGTGACATGTCACCCAATTGAAATTTTCTTTAAAATCTCATTTTTATAATATCTAATACAGTAGTAACCGTGTGTGATATCCGAAACAGAGGCAAAATATACGTAATTACTTTCAGAAACTTTCTGAAAGAACTCTTAGTATTGGATAATTCACCAACTCTTTCATTGCAGAAACTTTCAAGGGATTAGTAACTATGTAGGTTTACTTTTTAAAAAATTACCTCTTGCTGTTTATGAAGTCGCTCAATAGCATTTCTTTCTCGAGAGATAAGAGCATCTGACTTGGCCTGATGATCTCTTTGAAACTCTTTCCGAAGTTCTGAAATTTCTTTCTGGGATTTTGCCCTTTCATCCATTTTGATTTTGGCAATTTCAACATCCTTGAAGTGCTGTAACTAACATTTATGAAACAGAAATTGAAAAAACTGAAAATATGCTGGCCAGAAATTCAACTTCCTTTTCCTGTGCTTCAAGTGTACTGTTCATCTCATAATTTCTTTAAATTCCTTAATGACATTAACATTTATTCATATGGTATATTTTCAACTTTTGAGGGAAATTTGAAATAGCATTCACCTAGATTAATAAAGCCATTTATCTTAAAATGCAGATGTTCAGAGAATATTGTTGGAACCTTACATTATTTATGCTTCATTTATGCTCAAGCATGGAAATACGGAATTTCCTCCTCTCTGCAGTCTATAATATTTCAGGTATTGAGAAAGAAAAGTATGGAATGGCACAGTGATTAGAATGTACAGTAGTAATGCAGGCGAACTCTACCCACAGTCAGGAATTTGATCCTGACTAGCTCAAGGTTGACTCAGCCTTCCATCCTTCCAAGGTTGGTAAAATGAGGATCCAGATTGATGGGGGCAATATGCTGATTCTGTAGACCACTTAAGAGAGGGCTGTAAAGCACTGTGTAGAAGTATATGTCTAAGTGTTATTGCTATTGCTATGGAATAGACAGTCACAGAATTAAAAACAATACAGAAGTTCAGGGATTTGAACATCATCGGGTTACACTTAGTGATGGGATTCAAATAATTTAACAACCGGTTCTCTGCCCTAATGATTTCTTCCGATAACCAGTTCACCAAACTGCTCAGAAAGTTAACAACCGGTTCTCCCAAAGTGGTGCAAACTGGCTGAATCCCACCACTAGTTACACTAGATACAACCTGTATTTGTGGGTCATGTTATTTATATATACAATTTGATTTCAAAATACATATATTCAGAATATATTTTTACTTTTCCATCAGACAGAGAACAGGAAAAGAAGCACCAACATGTTGCAGAGGAATCTGTTAATATCTCTTTTTTATTTTATTACACATTTTTCTGCAATGGCAGTGCAGAAAATATATATCAAATCTCTGTTGAATATACATAATTTTATACACACCATATTTATAACCATTATTCTCATAATACTTACAATACAATCTTCCCTTCTAATTGCCTTATACAATTTAAATCTAAAATCAAAGATAGTCCAATGGTAATATTACTTATGGTATTATTGCTTATACTGTAGGTATGAATATGAATATATGAAATTACAATGATTTCATATAACTGTAACTATCCCTTTTCTCCTTTCCAGCTGTCATTACCTTTTGCGACATTTCTGCTTGCAGCTGCTGTTCTATTTCTCTTTTATATTCAGCAAGTTTTACATGAAAAGACTCAGATAAATGACGCTGAGGATACATGTCTGCAAACTGTTCATCTATTAGTTGAAGTTTCTCAGCTATAACAACAAAATATATGAAGTGTTCCATTATTGAGGTATAAAAGTCTTTAGTAAAAAATATCAAAAGGAGAAGAAAATGAAACCAAATTATTTTGGTATTTCTTGTTATATTCATATAACGCAGTATGATACAGAGGTTGTAAACAGAACTTAAAATGCAGACCAATTCAGAAAACTGGCTTATTGCACAGATGAGAAGTTGAGCAATGGAGTTCTTCAGAGAAACAGATGTTTGGGGGATCATGTGAACAGATACCATTATTTAATCTTACAGTACCATATACTGTATATGACAAAGGGAGCAAGAAGAAAAATTCTGCTACTTGTCCTATAAAAAAAATGCAAAGCAATACCCAGTGTCAACATTAATGAAAGATAATTGTGGAGCCCTTAGTTGTTTGCTTGCAAATGTTTCATTACCTGACTAGGTAACACTATCAGTGTTAGGGAATGTGGGATTTGCTCCCTGTTTATGTACAATAACTTGCAAGCTATTGTATGTAAACATGGAACAAATTCCATACTTGCTAGCACTGATGTTACCTGGTTGGTAATGAAATGTTTGCAAGCAAACCACCAAGTTCAAGGATTACACAGTTCAATCCTGAGCTACAGATATTCTCTTCTACTGGAACATAATCTCCGTTTACAAACTGTAATATATCTATGTCTAACAAAAATAAGGCAAATGTAATTGAGGACTGAGAGGTACCTGTACACATTTCAATACTAAAATGCCTAAGAGGTTTTGGCCCTCATCTAAAATCCTGCTAAAGAATACACACACACATCCACTGAAGCTACATAGATAATTTGCTGAGTTGCCTGAGGATAAGTCCATTATAGTACTAAACTTACCAAGAGATTCTTTGTAGAGTGCTGAACTTGTCTGGGTTTCTGCACTACAGGTCTCCTTACAGAAATTGTATTCCACCAATTCTGTTAACATCTGTACAAGAAAGCCTTGGAGAAGTACAATTAATAACAAATCTATCTCTCATAAGAATATCAAAAAAAGAATGCTATGCTATAACCCAGAGTCCCAAACCCTGGGCTGCGGCACCGGTCTGTGGCCCAACAGGAACCGATCCGTGCAAGCAAGTGAAGCCCACACGCAGGATCCAGGCAGCATGAAACCACTCCCTCCCATCTGCGGAAAAAACACTCTCCAAGGAATGAATCCCCAGCACCCAAAAGGTTGGGGGCCACTGCCATAACAGTAAAAAGGCAAAGGACAGTTCATGGAATTTAAAGCAAAAAAAAAAAGATCTTCTAACATTGCAATCATATCAGTTACCAAATCCTATCCCTATTTTGCCCAATTCATTTCCTCAAAACATTATACTAAACCAAAAATGACATTTCACAAATTCATTCTCTAATGGCAGTTTATGTTTTTAAATATACTGAATGCTAATCATCATCCTGCTTTAATTTTATACAAAAATATGAGATTTGTTTTAAAGCAGGGACTGAGATGGTTTTTGTAGTTGTGGAAAATGTTTTTTTTTAAAGTTCAATCTGCACAGTAAGCAGGAATAAAATCTCTGTAATGGACAAGGTTAGCATTTTAGTTAGGAGGTTTTTATGACATCTATTTCCTCAATATCTTTGAGTAGCTTGTAATGATGTGTACATATCACTAAACACTTTAAAACAAATAAATTGAAAGTCATACCTTTCGTGCTGGTTTTGGTTAAATCTGAAATCTGTAAACAGAAATCCATTTATTCAAAACAATGTTCATTACTAGGAGCTGAATACATAAATTTTGTTGAAGTAATATTCTTTTACCAGCATTTTATAAAGGTCACTTGTTGGACTGATCCTAATTAGCTGGAGCAGATCTTGTATACTAAGCTCCTATGGAAAAAGAAAAGTAAGTTCTTAACCATCATCTACATATTTCAAATTCTACATACAGTAGTTGAGAACAATAAAATAAAATATCATGATATTGGAAATGGCAAAAGATAGTACTTCAACATGTCAACATGTTCTCCTTTTCTATAGCCAACGAAATGTCTCCATCTATAATTCCCACTGTTACATATATATCTATTACAATCAATCTCAAACCATTATTAAGTAATAGAAAAGGGTTTTTCAATGCCTTAAGTATATGGGACAATTCTAAAGATGGCTCAAAATTCAGTCCAAAGAGCTACCATATTACTAACTACCACTATCCAAAAAGGTCATGTGATACCACTGCTTGATTAAAACTGCTAGATCACCAGTCTTTTTTCAAATTCCATTTAAGAGTTTCTTTGGTACTTAATTTAAAACCCTGAAGAATCAGAAGGTAGAGTACTTTAAGGAAATCTTCAGATGTTTGTTTGTCCTCTCTCCAGAGAGAAATGCATTTGACCTTTTTCATTGCCAAATGAGACACAACTCTTATACAAAAATATCTATAGTTTTATATTCGATATTAGTGCCTTATTCAGCATTAAAAAGTACATTTTAGTGGATTACTAATTT
>JANHFT010008936.1:56678-72163 GCA_032467955.1 Pseudoxenodon macrops
GTTTGCGTGTTGGGTCACTTTTGACCCTCCGGAGCCTTCAGGACGCTTTCCTGAAGCCTCTGGAGGGTAAAAAACGGTTCCCAAACTTCCGGCTTGCCCGTAGGATCGTTTTTCGTGTTTAGGAGGCTTCCCTGAAGCCTCCAAAGGGTGAAAAACAGCTTAACGGGTAAAAAGAAAGTCCCGTTGGGCTGTTTTTCACCCTCTGGAGGGCAAAAAGCAGCCCAATGGGGGTGCACGCGCACGCATGCACAGCATGCGTGGGGGGTTGCATGTTGGCACGCACGCACAAACGCTCATGTGCACGAGCGCCGGCATTTTTGGCATGCAAGGGGGAAAAGGTTCACCATCACTGGGCTAGAGCATAACAAAATTGACAAAAGTGAAAGTGGTCTGAATACTTTCTGAATGTAATATAGCTTAGGAGAGTTCTGACTAAATATAAACGAAACTGAAATGCCTAATACTATTTATGTATTAATGTAGTATATTTGGCATGTTTAAACAATACACATACTTACTTTTGATTTTGTAATTTTAATTTATTTTTAGATTTATAATTGTTTTTATCTGTATGTATTATTACATAGTAAAAAATGTGTTATTATTACTCTGCCAGTCAGGAGTCACCTCAAAGTGAGTGTTACATAAATTTAATAAATAAATCTATTTGTTACTTTGAACTTACTGCCTTTGTACTTATCTTCTTGGTCAGTCATTTTGCATTTTTTTTCTAAACCTGAATATCACAACATAAATATTGGAAAGCAGTCTATTTGAAACCTGTTTCCAACATGCATTATGCCCGTCACATCTAGATTAGTCCTGTATCTAATCTTCCTTTGCTACTTCTCTTTATCTGGATGTGCATATAATAAAGTGATCATATTTACATTTTTGTCACAAATGTTTTATTTATTTATCATTAAAATATAAGTATTATTATTATATGAAACATTTGATCAAAATAGTTACCTTTACTGTTCAGTGTAAATCATAATTAAATACCTGCCAAAAAAAGAGATTGTATTACTACTGAAAACATACTGCTAGGTATGCATTTTAAAACTAATATACCTTGTTTTATTATGATATGGAATATACTTAATACCTTGTTTCCCTGAAAATAAGACCTTCCTGGATAATAAGCCAAATTAGGCTTTTGAGCGCATGCGCTAAAATAAGCCATTCCCTGAAAATAAGTCCTCCCCAAAACACAGCAGCAGCCATGAGATGACCATGCTCACCGCCTCCTGCACCTCAAAAATAATAAGATGATGATGATAATAATAATGCCAAGCCCTTATTTTGGGGGTCAAAATAAAATAAAACCCTGTCTTATTTTTGAGGAAACAGTATATTCCAAAGGAAGTTATAATAAAATTATTCTTATGCAACATTCCATAAGCATTTATTAAATTTCACTACTTTCAACTTGTTTTCAGTGAAATGAAACCTTTGCATACCCATTTTTTAAAATTAAATTGAATTATGTATTTTTACTATACACTAGTAAGTGAGAGGGAGGATATTCAGAATTTAAATTTCATATGAATATTTTATATTAACTTACGCTTTGGGTCATTCCATGTCAAGTAGACAGGTGAATAGAATTGCCTGCAGACAAAGCTAATTACTGCTCTGTATGTACATTGTTTCTTCAAAGATGATAGAGTGACTTTTCTTGGGTTGTATTTTTTTGTTTGTTTGTTTGTTCTTAAAGCCTACAAACCAATGGCTGATACCATGCCTGGTATCGGGAATGCCCCCCTAGGCTAAATTGGCAAGTGGCTTAGCTATCACTAACCAATACAAGGTAATTAATATACCAGTTTTGCAACATCCTTGCTGATTTATGGATTTATGTCTTAAGAGTATCATATACTGAAAGCATGGTCAACTCAATAAATTCAGCTGAACTGTGAAATTTTATACTTTTAGCTCATTTATATGTCAAACAGTCTGGTGGTAAAGGTAACCTTTTAAAACATAGAGCATCCATGCATGCAAACTATGAATATATTTGGGTCTTAATTCTGACCAAAACAAGGCTGGATCCAAAAGTGAAGGTGAGTTTTGTAGCAGAAATGGCGCTTTCCAACGACATAAAAAACAAATTAAAAACTACAAAATGTAGATATTTGCATCGAAAAAATGGTAAAAATGTGCATAAACCAGTAATATCATGTATTTATGTACATGTGTTTTTGCAGTTAGTTGGCTGCAAAGATTCTTACTGCAAATCCTGGATGGGCTGGAACTACTGGTCCAGTTATGTCCTAAATCGAAGCGTAAGAACTCAAAACAGGCAATACATTTATTTCATGAAATGTTTCATATACCTTGCTAATCTATAAGAAGAGACACAAAAGTATATTATGCTTCAAACTCTGCATAGGAACTTAAACTAGGATGTGTGCTAATTCACAAAGTTTTAGCTTTCTGATAGGTTTCAATGGGCTACAGTACCTGCACAAAGTAGTTACTTTGTGCCACCCAGAGCATGGTATACCAAGAGTGGCACCCATAGCTAGCCATGTGCCAAAACCTGCCTCGCCTCGTGGTTGCAGCTTCGGCAGCTCATCCAGCAAGACCCCGCATGTCCATCAGCCCATTTCTTCCGGCACCAGCATGGCATCGGAGCAGGAGGCCAAGCAATGTTCTGGTGCAGTGATCACAAGGCAAGGGGTTGAGCTTCCCCACGAGGCAGTTGTCGGGGAATGGATGGCCTGGCTGCGGGGGCCCTGAGGTAAGGTGGTGCAGGGCATGTGGGGTACTTCCAATTCCCCTGCCTCATGGCCGCAGCACCAGCACATCGCTCAGTGTCCTGCTCTCATGCCGTGCCACAAGAAGTGGCCCAGCAGCCAGATGGGCTCCTGCTGCACATGGCTGTTGGTGTTCCTGTCATGAGGCAGTTGTCGGAGCATGGATGGCTGCAGGGTCCCTGAGGTAAGCTGGTGTACACGTGGGGCAGTTCCATCCCCTCGCCTCACCTCGTGTCGGCAGCACCGCAAGCAACCAGATGGAATGGGCAGGCAGCCAGTTGTGCAGGCGCTTAAGTCGGGGTTATTTTGGGGGGGGGTAGGGCATATATTGAAAGCATAGGCAGAAAATAAGCTAGGGTTTATTTTTTGGGATAGGTCTTATTTTGGGGAAAACAAGGTATATTGGCCATTGTACCACAATGATTACAGGAAATATTAACATATTAATATAACGGGGGATAAAGTGGATACTTTCAGATATATTACAATTCACAACAATCTCTTGTCATTGGCTAGTCAAATGTAAGGGTACCATGTTGTTAGTTCTGGAGTAGATTGTTTTATCTTACATTTAATCATATCTAGTGAAATAGTGAGTAATGTTAATATTTTCCACATTACTTTCAGAACCATTAATTAAATGCTCAACTATTGAATTCAATTATGAATAGTTTTACTATTTTAACAATATGTTAGCCCCACTGAGATTTATATAGCTGTAATCCTATGAAAAACGTCTTAGAAGTGATGCTTTAAACAAAGGGTATCAAACTTGGATCGCGTCATGTGACAGCATGTGACATATTGCAATATTTTTTGCCTTTGCAGAGCTGGGGTGGGCGTGGCTTGCACGTGATACATCTGGCATGTGGGCCGCCAGTTTGACACCCCTGCTTTAAACTATACTGATGACTTAGTATAAGTCTAGCTAATATGCATATTTGAAAGTCTTGAAAAAAAGGCCATAGTTATGTCTTATTCAAATGAACTATAGAAATAATCATACAGAAACTCACCACATATATACTTGATGCTATTTTAAAATTTTCCAGTAATCTAGATAGTAGAGGCTACAGATCACTAATACCCAGCAATTCTTTTTCCATTATGAAGAAACAATTGTGTATGAATATTTTGTTAGAATTTTGAAATTATTGTGTGAACTGTGATAAAGCTAAACTATTATAAGTCCTATAACCACTGGAGCAATTTGCCAGGGGCTGTTGACCTCCTTAAGAAATAAACCCTATGTCTTCATTTTTCCACTAATAAATATGGAACTTTTGGAAACAGTTCACTGAAACAATACAACAAAATCATAACTATACATCAAAACATAGGTCATAGTATATATGAA
Source organism: Pseudoxenodon macrops (assembly GCA_032467955.1). NCBI lineage: Eukaryota > Metazoa > Chordata > Lepidosauria > Squamata > Pseudoxenodontidae > Pseudoxenodon > Pseudoxenodon macrops. Next base: position 60,798 of record JANHFT010008936.1, read on the forward strand.
ATATTTAATGTGCACATTACGATGTGCCAATGATTTCAAACAGAGATTTAAACCACTTTTATTTAGTGTTTTAAATTGAACTTTGAATATTTAAATTTAGAATTATTTAGAATTCAAAGCTAAATATTCCGATCAATACTATGAAGATCAACTTGAGTAGTTGGATATAATATAGCATAAATAATTCATTACATCCAACTGAGCACTATAAAAATGCAAGATTTACAGAACAAAAGTACATACTATGAGCCCTCTTTTGAGTGGATCTATATAGTCTATGACTATGCTATGGGCTTGGGGCAAAAAAAGCCCACTGTATCTTTAATTACAGTCTTCATGGGTTTGTTTTTGTTGAAAAGAAGTCAGGTTAGTTCTTTGCTCTTTGAGTTTACAATTAAAAATTGCCTTTAGCTTCTGTTCTCCTTTTAAAATATTGTGTCATGCTGTAAATACAGTCTACAATTTTTCATCTAGCTAAAAAAGAAAAATATTTTTTAAAAATCTGATTGTTTTCATAATCAGCTAAAAAGCTGATTCTTTTGCTCTCTTACCTAGATACAGCTTATGTCACCTAGGCCACTTTTTACACTTAACTGCACAAATAGGAGGGGGGAAATACTTCTTTAAACTCAATTTAATCAAAACAAACACAGGCAGAGCAGCAAACTAACTGCATTTTGATTATCTCTTGGGGGGGCGATTTTCCACATGAAAAATGCAACAAAGAGGACATACATAAGTTGTTGAACAATCCACTGACAGTCCAGTGATTTTAATCAGTTTGGCTTATTTGCCCCAGGGATAACTTGGTCATGCGCCAACTGAGAAGTACAGAAGGGAAGCAATTTCCCAACATAACCGCCGTCTCCTTCTGATCACGGGACTTTTAATCATGCCACTGGAAAGAACAGAGGGGCATCTTAGAAGGATAACTTTCTCCCTGTAGGTTAAAAAAAAGGGGGGGCTAATTATGCGGGATAAGGCACTGCTACCTGCCCCCGAAGGCTTTGTTTCCTCAAGTTTCACGCTGGGAAGCCCTACAGCCAGGACCATTTGCAAGAGACTCTGCAGCCCCCAATTGCCGAGGCGGCCCTTTTTCGAGTGTCCCTACAAGCAACGTTGTCTTTAGGACCTCCCTCTTGCACCAAGGAGCGACCGAGAGCCACTTTCGATCGGACCCCCAGAAAACCTTTCCTAAAGAACCGATGGCAGGTGAGGGAAACATCGCTAATGCCTCCTCCCCATCTACTGTAAGCCGCCATGAAAAGCGCAAGCCGACGCCCGGAGTCCTCAGGGTCAGGAACCGCACCCCGGAAGAACTGGGTTCTTTCTTGAGCCCATCCATGGTAAAAGGCCAGAGATGGGGCGCGCTCACCTGTCAAGAAAGCGGAGAGCCGATAACTGGCCCGGAGCACTTGCGGCCACCGCGACAGAGAGGAAGGGAGGGAGCTTGAGAGGGAAATAACATGGCCGGGGCTGCGCTATGAGGGCGGAATCTGGCCCTCACGTGACATCAGACGAGGACAGCCTCGCCTCCCCGATTCTCGGCCCAACTGAGCGGAAGGGAGGCTGTTGCTAGGCTACAGGGCCTCGTCCTCCCTAGACTTGCGGTTCTAATTGGAGACTGTCTGCCCCGTCCCGCCTCTTTACGTGTGTCCGCTCTGCTTGCTGGGCCCCTGGAAAACAGTAAAACTAATACAGTTCGTTCCTGCTTGAAAATTTCGCGGAGGAACAAGTTAGTTAGTCTTCCTGCAACTCTTGTTTTCTGCAGGGCTAGTCTATAAAGTATTTTCTTGGGTTCTGACATTTTATGCCTTTGAATTATGCTACTTGGACAAGATTGTTAAGAACCAGGCCATCAATATACTTGATGAAATAGATCTAAAGGAAGCCCTAATAATGAAACTAAAGTTTATAAAAATTAACGCAAATTGCTTTTCCAAGCAGATCCTAATGTTAGTAAATAAATTCATTGAAATGCAATAAAAGGAGACCTGCAGGATATAAGGTATCTAGTTGCTATCGCTATGGATTTATAAAACAATATTTAGTGAAATGAGGCAAATCTCTTCAGAAAAATACCACTTTCCATTGCAACTTGTGTGAAATCATTAGGCAAATTTCAGCTATGTATGAAGTAGCCCTGTTCTCTATTCCTAACACTGAAGAAGGCACAGCACAAAGGTTTGGTCTATCAGACGATCTGCGCTGAATGTTACACCAAAACTTTTTAATGGTTATCAAAATACTCACCTAATCATCCACATTTTCAAGAGATGTCTGTTTTGCTTCATGCTTCATAGTTTTTTTAAAACCCATTTTTACTTTGCTTTATGTAATTCACATTAAACTGAGTTTGTTGTGATTTTAGATATATTACTTGGAGCCAATGCTGTGTTGTTTATGTACAGCCCTAATAATTAGCAGCAAATAACAAGACCATATGATTGAACAGAAGATGAATCTGAAATGTACCCAAGACCAATATACTTATTCTTGATAAGAAAAATGCAGTGAACAATTGATAGTCTAATAGTCTAATTAAAGCAAATAGATAAATATCTCTACCTTAGCAGAATGCTTACAAATGCTGGGGAGTGGCAGCAGATGCTGGGAGAAAGATAACATAGTTTGAACGAAGTGTGTGTCAAAAGTAAAATAACCAGGTAGAAGAATGCTTCTGCCCACTTGCAGTATATAAGACAGTGAGAACTGGTTGTGTCAGGAAAGTCATAAGATCAATGTAGTGTGTGATAAATAAGAAAATATGGGGTCAAGAATGAATGGATGCTGCATGAATATATATTGAATACAAAATTTAACAATACAAAATAAGAACATAAAGGCAATTTGGTCACATGGGAAAAATGAAGGAGGAATTAATCACAAATATGTAACTAATTAAGAGTAAAGCAAGATTGAGGAAGTTATGAATAAATGATGAGATCCTTAAGAAAGAGTAAAGTTTTAAGAACAAAATGTATTGAAGAAATAGAAGTATAAATATTGATACTGAACTAAATTCAATTATTTTATTTCAAACTGGATAGGCAGTTTGGTCTAATGATTAAAGCACAGGGCTAGAAAGCAAGAGACTGAGTTCGAGTTCTGCCTTTGGCTATGGAAGCCACCTGAGTGACCTTGAGTCAGTCACTCTCAATCCAACTCCTCTCACAGGGTTTGTGTTGTGTGGAAAATAGGAGGAAAGTGTGTTGAAGATGTTTGCCACCTTGAGTTTTTGTAAAAATAATAAAGGGAAATAAATATTGAATGTTTTCCCTTGCTTTACTTTGTTTGCCTTACTATTTTTCATTTCTTTTCTGAACTTTACATAATGATGTTTATCTCAGAAGAGATTAGTATGATGGGTATGCATGCATTATATGCACCTTTTTGAGTTAGGCAATAAACTCAAATAACACAAATACCTAAGTCATAATAGCTTGTCTTTAAGGTGCTTCAATAGTTTATTAATCTTCCATAAATTTAAAAAAAACCTATAATTTTAATTAGTATTGGCTTTATCATTTTTTTTTATTGTAATATCTTTTTAGTATTATTTAGTAACTAGTTACATTGGCAAGATTAAAATGCATTAGTGTAAAAATTTAGAAAAGATTAATTCAATAAGGAACACCCAGAACCACCATACTGAGTAAACCTAGAAATGAAACATAATAAATCTATATTAATTATAAAGTTTGATGGCTTAGAATAAAATTGATCTAATCCATCATTCTCCACAAAAACTGCAACACTGAAAAGTACTGTGTGACTGACTAGAAACTTGACAGGTAGCCGCTGTCTATCTGCCTATCTATCAGCAAATTTAGTGTAAGAAATAACAAAACACCTTGCTTAATACAGCTGGCATCTGGCTGCTTTAGGAAAAGGTACTTCCTTAGTCCTCTGGATTCAAAACTACTTCAATCTTTAAAAGGTTAAGAAACTGCACATTCGATTGGTTTAGGAAACTAACAGGTAGTCAATAAAGCTGTTTTAATATTAGTATGATATAAATACATTGAGCTATATTATCTTAAAGACATCAACATATTATTTGCCCTAAGGGATGTGATGCTAGTTCGCCTCCCCGTAGTGCACCCTGGATAGCACAGTAGTGTGAACCAAATGACTAGTAACAATTGGCAGCCAGACTACATTGAAGAATTGGCAGTTAACGACAGTTGGCAGGCAGACATCTTTGTAGAACTCCTGGCTCTCTAAATACATGGCAACTGATAAAGAACTATAAGTCCATGTATGTGCCATATGCTAAATAAATAAATAAATTTGCCCTAAACTTGAACTGATTCATACAGAATCAAGTTGAATCATACAGAACAACTATTCACATTTCCAAAAACTACACTGCCTTCATATCAAGGACATCTGATATATGTGTGTGCATGTTAGTGTGAAAGAGAGGGACCGAGGGAGGGAGAGAGATCTTTATTATCAAGGACACCTCATTACATCTTGAGTCCTCTCATGAGAACTACCAAAGATCAAAAGAATTTCAATGATTATGAAATAGTCAGGAAACTTCATTTCTAAAGATTTAACTACAATTTAAGTCTTCAAATGAATGTAAAATGTTACTAGCTTAACAATGCTTTTAAAATATCCTATTATCTATAAGTTGCATGACATTGATAATATAGTAATGTTGATTTCTTATTATGAACTGGCCTGAGTCATGCTCAGCTTTCTAAACAATTTCCAATATTTTATAATCATTTGTTCAGTAATTCACATTTTATTACAGCACAAAACCATTTAAGCATTTTCACTACTTCCACATTCAAATATTTGCTCTGGGTTACCTTCATATTTTATATTTACTTCTAAATAATGTACAATCATAAACAGATCCATCTGCTATGGTACCACTGCTCTCCACATTTATTACAAATCACATAAGTCATCATTTGTTCATCTGGATTTGTATTCTGCACCCAACCAGGAAGGAAAAGGGCTCCCCTTGCAATGACAGTAATAGTGCAATCATATTTTTCACAGTGCTTACATTTTATTTTGCTTGTATGTGTACCACTGATATTTTGAGGGAGCTGATGTTCCAGAACAGATGACTCTGTAAATGAGGTCCTGAGCTCTTTCAGTTCATCATGTGCCATTTCCATCACAGACATATCAGCAAATGTTTTGGGATTAAGAGCCCCTGAAAGCAAGTTAGTCTTTAAATGAAAATTTTTAGGATTTTTCAAGTTTAAAACTTTGCTCCTGATACAGTTTTTGTATTTTCTATTATTTTTTGCATACATTGCAAAAATGTGCTGTTCAATTTCTTCTGCTATTTTGTGATGTTTTTCATTTTGTTCATTGCTTGAAGAGTCATGCAAAGCTTTGTTAAGAAGTTCTACGCATTTAGACCTTAGAGGTGTAATGGGATCCTCAGATGGAGGATTTATTTTGCTATCCAAGCATGAGACGCCCAGATATTCTGATTGAATTGCGTAATCCTCTTGCATATTACTTCTAACAGCTTTTGAACTCTTTTCTGATGGCAAGCAATTGTTGGAACTGACAGAATCTACTTTTTCAAGCTGACCTTTTTCACAGAAGTTTCTATTTTCCAAGACTACCTGATCATTGTTAAAAGATACTTCCATACTACTAGGTCCTGGTTTAATATGCATTGATTGATATTTTTTATAAAGTGTTTTCCACTTTGATAATAAAAGCTTAGACTTGTTTTTCAGTACTACAGAGGGACAGTTCTTGAGGATTTGGAAAACAGCTTTGGCAATATCAGTCTCTTGGAGATTATTTATAGTCATATCAACAGTTTCAAGATATTCAAGATGACTTCCAATATCTTGGTAATTTTTTTTATGCAGTAGATTCTCTATACAACCAGCTGTAGTCATGATAATGCTTCTGTTAGACATTGCAAATTCTGAAATAAAAGCAGCAAAAGCATTTTTTAAAGTACCATATAATTTTGAATGGAGAGTAAAGTATAACATAAGACAACTGGTTCAAACAATTCTTTGTATTTGAACATTTATCTCTCCCTGCCCCCCCTCCCCCTCTCTGTGTAAAAATGTATTTTTTTCTTTTTTTGGTTACTTTCCCCAGACAAATCTGGTTCATTTTCCTTTTGTTTTTTCTCATTTTTCTGATAATGGGCAAAGTGCCTTTATATAATTTGTTCCAATGTTCTGTTGGGCTGAAAATAATGAAAAGGAAATCTAAAATTCCTAATATTGGACGAGTAATATTTGTGTATAAACATTTATTGACACTTTACAATTTTCCTACAACTTTTACTATTTTAATTTTTTCAAAGCAGCTGTTATTTAATATTTTTGAATCAATAGTTGGGAACAATTTAGTTGTGAGATAGGGAGAGCTTGGATCACACTTGGTAGTGTTGTATCAAACACATACAATATGGAAAACATTAGAATTTTCTATTTTTTTCCTTGGGTTTGGCATTTCTCACCATCAGAATTTTGGGAGGCATAAAATGAGGCTCTTCTCTAATACAGAGCTGAGCTATTTTTCCCCCACAACTTCTTGAATGGTTAGACTCTTCTACTTTTATATCACATAAGAAAATATGTCAGAACTTACATATTCCTCTAAAACAGTGTTTCTCAACCTTAGCCATTTTAAGATGTATGGATTTCAACTCCCAGAATATCTGGGAGAATTTTGGAAGTTGAAGTCCATACATCGTAAAATGGCTAAGGTTGAGAAGCATGCTCCAAAATATGGCTTTCCTAATCACTGTTTAATGAATAAGCCACAAGTAGTTGGTTTTTAGCTAAGCCTAGATTTTAACATGTGATGCCTCAAAGAAGCAAACCAAAAAGCAGTTTGAGCTATCACATATTGCATGAATGTGGCTCATCCTCACCACACAAAACATCCTTCAGCTTTGAGCTACAATTCCTATCACTTTCAATGAACATTGCTCATGGTAGTTAGAAATGATGGAAGTTTTAGTCAACGATGTTTGGGAGTGAGCAGTTTATAATTATCCTTAACTTTTAGCATGAACTTACAAAACCAGGAAAATATGAAACGGGGGGGGGGGGTGTCTACTATAGAGTTCAACTTCTATACAGGTTTGATCCCGAAACACATTAGGAGAGACAGAAGATGCAGATACAAGGGATCGCATCAAAAATGGCTTTTCTAAACTAAGTATTGTCAAAAAGAAAAAGAAAAGAAAATCCACCTGATGTGATTTCCATACAGTTTACACGAACTCTTCGTTTGAAAACGCTGCTTAAGTCATATATGGCTTAAGGTTTATCTGGCTAAACTACATAACAGTATCCTGCTAAGTATAAAAATAGTTTGTTTTTAGAAGATTTCCCCGAAGCCAAGTAACAAGATAGGGGTGTCACCCAAGGTTCAGGGGGCACTTTCTTCCCCACCCAAGACGAACTTTCTCACCTGGAGACTCCCAACAGGGCCGGTGCAGGACGTCCGCCCTTCTAGCCTCCCTTCGCCTACGGCTCCGCCCTTCAATCAGAAAACGTAAGATGCGCGCGCCTCTATACCCTTATTGCAAACGAGCGATTTCTCTCTCTGGCTCAGCACTAACTACAGCGCCCTCTAGAGGTGCGGATAATCTGCCACAATTCCCAGAGAGGGAGTTGAAGTTTTTATATTTGGAGACTGAAGGCGGCTTTAATGTATGGTAAGCTATTTGCATTTTCTTCGAGTTTGCGGTAGTTGTGGGATTCTAGCAGCGCAAAGTAAATATTCAGAAGTAATTCAAATTAATTTTAGTGCTGCTTAGTTCCATTGACTGTTAAAGACGTGTTCACCTGGAACACTCTGCATTGTCTACAATGAAGTAGCCAACTGCATTTTAGCCTTGCGCAAATTCATCTATTATGATCAATTGGATTCTATGCATTAATTTAAGAAATTTAATAAAATAAATAAATTATGTAAATCCACAAAATTTAATTAATAAACATTGAGTCTAAGAAGTCTAATTTATAATGTATTTTTCAGTTAATTAGAAATATTAAAATGTTTACCATCATATATTAGAGTTGAAAAGGAAATATACCCTATCATTCAGCCTTCCAAGAAGAGGTTTATATTAAAAATACAAATTTACTAAAGAAAGAAAAATAAAATACTTGCTACCCTTTATATACATGAAAACACACTGAAGTCAATCTGTATGTGTATTTGGCAGTACATTCAAGATAATTTAATGGAATTGCTACTAAGAAACAATTCATAGGCTTCAAGGCATATTAAAGGGTTCAAACGATGTACATGCAATATTTGAGTCAATGTAAAAATAATATGCAACATGAAATAATTTTAAAAGTACAGTATTTGCTGTTTTAATAAACTATTGTTTTCCTCCCCAAAAATTTGCTTTGGCATCTTTATTTCTATTACAGTTTAAGAAACTCTTATCTCTGGCTAATACTGAAGAACACTTTGCACAGTCGCACAGTATTTTTTTATAATGATTCATACATGCTTATAACTTTTGTTATGGCTCATATTGCTCTCTTTGCATTTTGTCTTCACTTTCTGCTGCCTTCTGCTGGTGCAGGTTTCATATAACCTTCAGTTTTAATTTTCATTGTGGTAAATGGATCTTCAACGTGTTTTATATAGTATATGTAACATAGTGAAGGCCTTTGTATAATAAGCACTTTAATGATATATTTTTAAACTCTTTAAATAAATATCATTTTAGTTGAGCAACTTTTAAACTACATGAATAGGTCTATGTAATTTTTCTCAGCAACAACATATGAACTTCCAATATTTTTTTATAACTTCTCCAATCCACTGGCTACCCTACGCACTCACCTCTACGGTAGGTTTCCAGAATTTATACCCAGTTTCAATTGCCACTTTCAGTGGCAGAATTAGTGGACTGAACCAAAGCTGGGTTCTGAATCTTCTTACTGCCGGTTTGCTCAGGGTCGTGCCTCGAGCAAAAATTAGCTTCTGCGCATGTGCAGAAGCAAAATCCAAGATGGCGGCACCCATAGAGCCACCGACAGAATCGCCTCCATGACATCACCACGGAGTTACTACCTACTCTATAGGACTAGATAGAACCGGTAGGAACCAACCTCTGGACTGAACTAATAAAAGTAGTTTTCATTTTTCCATGGAGTTGATTTTGTGGTCTGGACTACCTAGTGGGGTTTTCAACAATCTATCTTCAAAACCTGCCAACTTATAGAAAAAAGTCTGTTGCTTTGCCTGTATTTCTTTGTGTGCTAAACCTCTTCTGGATTAAAAAAAACAACATAATCTTTATTAGATATGCATTTAATGGCATACATGGTAATATTTTATTTTCAGCTGAACTATTCTAGTGCATTTTTCACAGAACAAAATAAATATGGCTTGTTTCATATAGCTAATATTTTAATTTCAAATTCAAATTCATTTTGATGATCTTTTAATATCTCTTCTTCCTTAATAATACTGAATTTATAAGATTATGATAGAGCTGAAACCTACTAATCAGAGGTGGGTTCCTACTGGTTCGGATCGGTTCTACCGAGCAGGTAATAGGCTGCTGGTGACATCACAGAGTCGGTTCTGCTTCGTGGCGCACCCATGCGGCGCGGGAGACAGCGAACCGGCGGCGAGGTAAATTAGAACCCACCCCTGCTACTAATGACCACAAGAGGGTAGCATTGGATATATTTTTCAACTACTACCTTGATCCAAAAACAAGCTCCTTCCCTAATATGCACTAATAAAGTCAGATATGTACCGTATGTAAAATGTGAAAAAATATAAACAATAGCAAAGAACATTGGAATGAGATATTTTACTCATTTATCAAATTTATATGGCTAATCAATTCACAAAAAGTAATCTGGACAGCATACAGCAATCTATCCGCAAGCACAGCACAATGAAGACTAAGCACATAAAATGTGCTTCAAATGACTCCTTCCTGTCTTCCACTTCCTTCCTTTCTGATTTTATCTAGTTCTAGCATATTTTATCTACTGGTGCTGTTTTATCTGCTCTCCTGGTGCTTGCTATCCTTCTTGTATTTGCAGACTTTCCAGAGATGGCCCTGAGTTCAAGTACAATAATGGCTCAGTGGCCCCACAATTTTGTAGAGTCATTTGCAAGAATGAGTCCAGCAAATGCATATTCATCCATACAATAAACTCCATCGCTAAAACCAACACCAACTATAACAAACTTCGCCCACGTCCTGACTTATCCATACTGCAAAGAATCGGATCCTGTGAACTCCGACCAGAACTTAAAAGACGCCAAGACAAAGGAGAGACTGACTTACACATCGACTACCATGCCGTAGTAGCAGCAACAGCGGCGTGGTCTCAGTAGCAGATTTAGCTGCATCAGTGGCGGGGTCTCAGGAGCATGGGGGGGTGGGGTGTCTAGCAACAGCGGGGTCTCTAGCAGTAGCGGCAGCAGTCACCTCGGGTCACCTTGGAACACCTGGATCTGCTTTAATCACCTGGTTCAGTTCTGATCACCTGGATTTTGCCAGGTTCCTAGATCTAAGATGGCGGTAGGGTTGCAGGAGGTGGCGGCATAGCATTGCGCTGGAGGTTTCACCACTCGGATCTCTGTGGGTCCAGGCAGTGGTGGGTATTTGGGATGGCTTGCATCCAGTTTTGGTTATCACATTATAAAAAAAGATGTTGAGACTTTGGAAAAGTGCAGAGAAGTGCAACGAAGATAATTAGGAGGCTTACAACCTTTCCTTACAGATTAACAGAATTGGAAGGGACCTTGTAGGTCATCTAGTCCAATCCCCCACCCAAGCAGGAGACCCTGCACCAGTCCAGTCCAGTCTCTTCTTGAAAGCCTCCAGTGAAGAAGCTCCCACAACTTCTGAAGGCAACTTCTGTTCCATGGGTTGATTGTTCTCACTGCCAGAGAATTTCTCCTTATTTCCAGGTTGAATCTCCCCTGGATCAGTTTCCATCCATTATTCCTTCTCTGGCCTTCAGGTGCTTTGGAAAATAGCTTGACCCCCTCCTTTCTGTGGTCCTTCTCTTGACTATACCCAGTTCCTGCAACCAGTTCCTGAACATGCCCAGTTCTTGACACAGCTGTTAAGTGAATCATGGCATTGCTAAGTTAGTAACATGGTTATTAAGTGAAACTGGTTTCCCCATTGACTTTGCTTGTCAGAAGGTTAATAGCAATAGGAACAGTGCTTAGACTTATATACCGCTTCATAGTGTTTTTACAGTCCTCTCTAAGCAGTTTACAGAGTCAGCATATTTCTCCCAATAATCTATCTAGACCCGTTCCAGTCCAGCTTCCGACCTGGGTACAGCACAGAGACGGCATTGGTCGCGTTGGTGGATGATCTCTGGAGGGCTCGGGACAGGGGT
>JANHFT010008936.1:87146-104134 GCA_032467955.1 Pseudoxenodon macrops
AGAATACCTTATGCCACCAGACTTGAAATTCTGGGCTTAGACAACTTAGAACTATGCCGCCTTTGGTATGACCTAAGCGTAATTCATAAAATTATCTCCTACAATGTCCTACCTATCAACAATTACCGTACTTCAGCTTCAACCACAACAATACAGGAGCACACAGTAGATACAAACTTAAAGTGAACTGCTCCAAACTCGATTGCAGAAAATACGACTTCAGTAACAGTGGTCAATGCCTGGAATGTACTACCTGACTGTTGCTTCATTCCCAAAATTTTAATCTTAGACTGTCTACTGTTGACCTCACCTCATTCCTAAGGGTTCTGCCTACCATCCCTGTCCTAATGTTCCCCTTTATTCATATTCATTTCATATATTCAAATAATGTTTATATTTATATATATTGTCTAATATGTGCTTGACAAATAAAATAAAGAAAGTTGCCAAGTTTAAGAAACACTGTTCTAAGCTGTTGCCTATCCCATTGAAACATAATGGGATTTCCCCCCCCTTTTCCCCCCCCTGCAGCTTCCAACTGAATTCAACCCATTTTCAAACACAATCTTGCTTTTGCAGGATTATTTTCCAGTACGAAGTTTGGCCCCGTTTTGCATTTTGTTTCTGGAGAGTCATTCTGCTGATAAAGGATATGTAGGTAGAATCTCAAGTGTCTTTGTGAAATTAATTTCAAATATTCTATAGAGTTTGAAAGAATAGCATGGATTATTGTAGAAAAGTAAAAAGTTGGAGCTTGAAATGTCCACTTTGATTGAACTAAAAATCTCTACATTGACTAAGATCAGCATGAATGGTAGAAATATGTTGACATAGATTTTTACATATTCCAATATATCAACAGTAAATAGAAAACAAAACAGCATTATCCTGTGTTTTTATATACTAAGACAGAAGGATGCATTTCAACGAATTCTTCTGAAAGAATGTTTTGCTTTTTATTGTAGAGATCAAACTACTGATATTAGGACTATCTCATTTTTTATAAACTTTCTTGTACAAATCAGTTTTTATTGGAGGAGGAGGACCATAAAAATTAGTAAGGAATGGTAGGTACAGAGTGGCAAGAAGAAAAGATGATGAAGCTTTTGCACAAGAAGCGAAACTTCTTCTTCCTCAAGGAAAAACAATCCAGTTGTTGAAAAGCATTCTTGAGGCAACTATAACCTGTATGTCTGAAAATCCATAGACAAGAAAAAAAAGAGTTCTGATTTTCAGCTCCTCAACCCACCTGTTAATGTCTGGAGATACATCTTCCAGGGGAAGATTCTCTAGACATTTAGTCTCTATAGGAAATTGAAAAATATCTCTGAATCAGACTTGATAAAGCATCAGAGAACTTTAAGATATAAATTACTATGAAGTAAATGATTACAACCTTCATCAAGGCTAAGTACAAGAGGAGAAATAGATGGAAATAAAATATAAACTAAGACAAGGCACTTGCCAAAGGTGGGAATTTGATAATTAAATGCAATTTAATTTTTATTGCAGATTTTTTTCAAAGGGAGTTATAATATCTTTGGTAAAAGCAAGCCTGATAATACTGCTAATTCGCAATTCATGAATTCCAATGGTTATTTTATATCCTACTTTTCTTTGTACCTGATTGTAAGGTGGGGTGAGACCATACTGCACTTCCGTTCTGGATTCTATATGTTTTTCATATCTACATCAGACATACATTTTGGACACCATAATATAAGATATTTTTTTACATATGGCACTTACTTTGTCTTGACAGTTATAAAGTTTTCCAAATTTAACCCAACCAATTGTCTCATATAATGTTCTTCTGAAATCTATTAAGGAATATTATCTGGCGACTTCAATCATCCTGTGTTCTAAATTATTTAACAATATTTTATACAAACAGCACCAGGAAAACCCCTGCTTTAAGGAAATCTTGATCAAAGGTGTCTTAAAGTGAAAAGAATAGCATAATAAAGGCAACAAATACAACAAAGAATGTTGGTATATTAATTCATATGTTCAGCATCATGCCTGACCAGAAATCTGGGGATAGAACAATTTAAAAAGCTTTTGAAAAGTGAATACTGGTAGATTATTCATGCTTCACTTGCTGCTTTGAAAGACGTTTTATTTGTTATCTTTTTCAACATGGCATAATCTTGAGCAGCTGAACTAGGTTTATACAAACATTATTATTAAAGCATTATTAATAAAGGATCTTCCCATGCAGCATATGGAAATACTTTAACTTATGACAACTATCTGCTATATATATTAATAGATATTCAAGAGAAAAATACTTTTTTGGCAGCATTCTCTCTTGCATAACCATCTGATAAATATATCAATTATAATGTGAACCTTTGTTCATCTGTATTGGGTAATCCAGTTCTAAATTCCTCGAAACAGCAGATGCAACATCTAAGAATCTAAGATCACTATTTTATTACTTTAGATAGCTTGCCAGAATCTAGCCAGAGAAATGTTTTAACCTTTCTCTTATATTTATACTTCTATTATTAATAATAGTATCAATATCATTAATTAATAATGGGCTTTTGTTAATCTAATTGCCCAGAGGCCTAAAACAGAGACCCAGCACAGGCAATCCTCAAATGTTTTTATAATGAACAGTTCAAAATGATCAATTCCCTATTTATGTGGAGATGTGAAGATAATTTATGTTGTTTAATGAAAAGCATGTGTTTATAAATAACTATGTGTGGTCTACGTAAAAGTTGTCTTCCCCTCAATTTCCTTAATGTCTACCATTATGGGCTTGGGCAGATATTAAACAGGGTAGAGAAAAAATGCAGAAATTGAATTCTTTTCAATTTCTTAATAGTACTCCCCTCTGAGTTATCTTTGCAGAAAGGAAGAAAAAGAGAAAACGTAGAATGGAAACATTGGTAACATGTAATATCGCTGCCTTGGGGGAATTTATTCCCATTTGAAATTTATCTCTCTTTTTTTGGTTGGTTTCACCATCATAATTCTAATCTTGAACTATTAACCTGCTAATAGACTGTCCACTTGACAATGAGACAAACAGGGTTCTCAGTGAGCCAAATCTATTCAAAAGTAGGCATATTTTTATAGGGAAAAAAATGGAGCAACAAGTAGGTATGGTTACCTTCACAGTGCTGTTTGTGATTTCTTTTCCAGCCATAGCAGCAATCAGACATAGATCCATAATGACAGACCCCAGGCTCATTCACAGATAGCAGCTTCTTGTGACCTCTTAAACAGTGCAAAAAACAGAACATGAATTCTAGCTGAGGAATTAACAAAGGCTCATGTTCTGGACATATGTCCCATCTATCCATTGAGAAGTCTGGTTATATTGCCATAACATAGTAAGAAACTCTGCTGAAGCTGAACTTTATTCATAATAATAACAATGTAATAAAAGTAGTACCGGTAATAATCTGCATATTTTTAACAGAACACAACTGACTTCCTCAATTTAGCAAGTACTTGCTTCATTTTTATTAATAGATGTACTGTCTTTCTAATGTCAACATCAGGGAGCAGAATTTCTGTGTGCCTTTCTTTCCATATCCTGCTTAAAACCAAAATCAGTTAGTTTTAAAGCAAGTACCCACGGGCCATCCATGTTGGAGTCATATCACATTGATAGTGCTAGTATTTTTTAAGTAAAAGATGCTGAAACAATATGTATTTTTAAAAAATCTAATGCTTTCCCTACATTCATTTTTCTGGATTTGACAAATGACAAAGACTTTTTAGCGTGCAAAATTCATTTTCAGCTTCACAACTTGTGCTTCAATCTGTGAAATTTATTCAAGACATCAGACTATATTCCCAATTACATGGCTGTAATTACAAAATGCTTTTTAGCCATTTTGGAAGCCAGTTAACACCTGGAAAATTTCGTCTCAGTCTATGCATGATGCCATATTTAAATGAAATTTAACATTACAACTAAATATGTTGTTAAAAAGTTTAGTGAAATAATACAAAATGCAGGAGATTAAATTTAGAAAGAGTGCAGTTATATATTTCCTTGTATTTAAGTTAAAAGCAGCTTGGATAGGGTATAAATCCAAAAAGAGGAATTATAGTTAAGGATATTTCTGTTGTTTAACTCCTCATTTTCTACTTCAAAATCACCTTTGAGCAGCTGCTTTTTCTCCCAGGTAGAAGCAACTATCTCTAATTTTAAAAACATTTCATTGCAGGGATGGAAATCAATGAAAGAAAAGAGAAAGGATTAAGTCACTTCTCCCCTCTTCCATTTGGACCAGCCTTCTTCTGGTTCCCTCCTAATACGAAATGCTGTTTAACTCTTCCTTCCCATTGAATAGTTACCCTGAAAAGTTATCTTATTGGCTTTTGTGAACTTTATATGAACTTTCATAATAGCAAAATGAGAGTGTCCCAAAGATGAATGTCATTAATTCAGCAACAGATCCAATGAACAAACTTTCCTTTTAACTGAAGAACACAACGTAAATATTTTTAGAAAAGAAAAAGGCAGGCATTCCTCTTGGGTGGGCTATTTGAATCAAACAAATTTAACCCACATGGCATGACAGCAAAAGGCTAATCTATCACTACTGTTATTACTCATAAGAATGGTGAAGTAGCAGTCTTTGGTATAATATGGTCAAATTGGAAGGAAGGAAGGAAGGATTGATTTTGATTCAATTCAAAATAGCTATTCTGTTTCTAAGAAATTGCCAAATGAGTTAGGGTAGCTATTATCAAGCCTACAGAGAGTGTCTGATTTTGGCAATCTTTGACAGGGACAACTGATTCTACATGGCCCCCAAAGCATCTTTACTGCTACTTCATGTTACTGTGACAAACAACCAGTCTTAGCTCACTCCAATGCTCATATTAGTCACTGTCTTGTACAATAAAATGAAAGACATTTATGTGTTCACCCATCCACCTTGAATACTAAATACTGCAATTTAAAATTCTGCCATGAAAATTTATATGAAATCATTGTATGCTTCAAGAAATTAAAAAACGACAACAATAACACTGTTGCTATTTGAATAGACTTCAATCTGCAAGCACAGCAGCAGGAAGGATGGATCTTTCAATATTGATGTGCCTTTAACGACTGATTGAGAAGCCTTCTGCTAGATATGTAAAAAACATCTCCACAGGTCTCCTCTTCTGCCAGCCACACTTCTAGAAGCTGTCCCAAAAGTAACCCATGGGTTTTTCTCATTCTTCTTTCTTTCAGACTATAAAAAGGGTCAGTGTGATTCTGTTCATTTACTGCTTTGTGCCTTTGAACTCAGATTTAAATTAGGCTGAGTGAAAGTGAGTGAAGAATACAAATGCACACTAAATGCATTGGTACTTACACTCCATCAACAGTCTTCAGCTGCCCTGCAGGGGTTCTGGAAAGAAGAAACAACTTCATAGATTTGGTGTAGGGGAAATCCTAAAAGTCTGAGAAATGGCTGTTTACAGTTGCATCCTAAGGTGGATGCTGCACCTTTCAACTATGAGCTGGTTTTAGAGCAGAACTGATTTATCTCAAATGCAATTCCAGAAGAAATTCCTAGCCCAGCATCCCAGCTGGTTTTGGTTGTTCAGTGATGATTACTGTAAAATGCCTTGTCCATATGCTCAGAAACATTCTCCAGACAAAAGCCTAACTTCAATTGTCAATCAGCCAAGGTTGCTTAGATATATTAAATTTTCCGCCCATATTGACAGAACTTGTCTATCATCCTATATTCCCCAACCTAGTCGCTGTGTTGGATAGGACTCCCATCGTCCCGCGCCAACACGGGAGCAACCCAGAATCCCAGATACTTTATTTCAGCTCCCAGGGACCGTGTCTTTCAATTGCTCTGCCGCGAGAGAGGCATCCCCACTGATGGAAGGCGAAGCAAGAAGGTAGAGGAGCCGAACGAATAAACCCCCCAGCCCCTCTTCTGGCCGGATTCGTACGACCGCCAGGCTTATACTGTAGGTAGCTGCTATTTTAAGCTGAGTGAGTCGTGTGAATGCTGCCAAATCGGAAGAAAGAGCTTAAAATCCGCGTCCGTCCGCCCCCTCCCCCCCTACTACCACCACACACACACTTGGCAACTAACCTGCCACTTCCAGTGCAGGATAGTTGGGGAAGCGCGAGACAAGTGCCCCAAGCGAGCAACCACAACCCCATGCTGGAGAGGGTTGCGCAGCGCCTGGCAAAGCTGGCTCGCTGATCAGGATCGCTTCTGCCTGTTGCTCGCTCTCGCCGTTACTGCCTTGGGCTGCTGGATGGTTTTTCTAGTCCAGTTGCACAGCTATTCCGGGGGCCTTTCCAACGAGGAGATAGATGGGAAGACGATTGGGGTGGGGATCCGCAAGGATCAGCCAGACTTCCATACAAAAAATTCACCCCCCGGGGTCTGCATTGGGCTTCTGCCCCGTGGGATCTATATGCTTTGGCGGGGGTGGGGTGGGGCGGATCAGAGCTTTGCATTGGAGACCCGCCCCCACAATCCGCCTGAGTTGATCGCTTTTTTCGTTCTCTCCCCCAATGCAGGTATTGTATTACATGAAAACTTGAGTAGTTCCAGTACTAAGTGAAATAATAATAAACGCAGACTTCGCTGAAACTCGCGTTTGGACGAGAAACCAATGCAATAACTATCGAAACAAATAAAGCAAAAACTTACACCGGGATGCCTGCTGGCAAAAGCGAAAGTGTATTTGTATTTAAGAAACATCTCTACTTTTCTTAGCTTGGATGAACAGCATTGCAAAAGCTATAGGAGAGCAGAATATAAACAAACAAAACATTACAACAATCTGTGTCAATACCTTCAGTTCAAAGTCATTTCTGTCCCAGGGGGCCTTGCAGCTTTACACTGATTTCTGAGTTATCCTCTTTGCTGCAGCTGTCAGTAATAAGTACCAACACCCATAGAGGATGCTGTACAGTGGTTAGAATTCAGCATTGCAGACTAACTCTGGTTCAATCTTGACCGCCTCAAAGTTGACTCAGCCTTCCATCCAAGTTAGCAACAATCTGGTTCCTCATTTTACCGATTCGGTAAAATGAGGAGCCAGATTGTTGCTAACTTGGTAAACCGCTTAGAGAAGGCTGTAAAAGCACAATGGAACAGTATATAAGTCTGTTATTTTGCTATTGCTACTCATAGCAAAGTCAGTAGTCAAGCAAGATTTCACTTCCATCCCCAACATCCATTACAACAGGAGGTAATGAATGAAATAAATCTTGATAACCTGATGTTATGCTATTCCACCATTGTCCACTCTAGTGCCCAAGTACAGGTGAAACTCGAAAAATTAGAATATCGTGCAAGTACCGCTAAAATGTATGCAAAGCTTTCCAAGTGTGAATTTCACCAATATAAGATTGATTACTTGGGTTACCATATATCAAATAAAGGAGTGGAAATGGACCCAGAAAAAGTAAAGGCAGTACTAGAATAGGCACTAGTAGGCAATTGCAGAGCTTCCTGGGTTTTGCCAATTTCTACCGGCAGTTCATCCCCTCATTTGCAAAGATTGTATTGCCAATCACCAACCTTTTAATAACTAAGGGTGAGGGGAAGACGAAGCGAAGTCAGCCACTTAACTCAGGGCTGTCAAACTCAAGGTCAGCGGCCCACATCTGGCCCGCAGGATGCTTAGATCTGGCCCATGGAGCTGGCCTGAAAATATCAAAGGACTGGCCCGCAGTGCCTCTGGCGAAAATAGGCCACGGGGGCACAGGTGGCCTCCCTGGCCCGTTTTTGGCTGGCAGAGTGCTGCAGGAGGCTGTGGCAACTGAAAACAGGCCACCCAGGGGCTCTGTGCAGCCCATTTTTGGCTGGGAAAGTGCTCCAGGAGGCCTTGGAGGCTGAAAACAGGTCGCCTTGGGTCTCCGCACAGCTAGTTTTCACCTGGCAGAGTGTGGCAGGAGGACTGGCTTGGACTGGATTACAAGTATGTGGCCTCAAGGAAGTGCCTGATCTGGATGGAAAACAAGCAACATCCTATGTTAATACTACAGTTTAATGCCATATTTTACATACTGTAGGTCCATTTAATGTACAATCAACCATCTATTCTGTATTCTACTCTGTATCTATAATTGACAGCCATTTCTATTTACTATCCTGGAAATTTACCTCTGCTGTTAGATCTTGTATTATCATGTTATTTATGCTATTATATTTGTATTATTAGTTGAATAATAAAAATACAATAGTATAAATAGCTTTTCTGCCTGGAAAAGCAATTTACTATTAAATAATGGGGTATAAATTTAGAAATAAAAAGTTTAGTGGAATATGAAGAATAAGTAATAAATGTGTGCCAGTAATATCTTGTAAAGAGATAGGAAAATGGTTATAGTAAAGAACTGTGGACAGAATGTCAAATACCCGCAAACTAATGGAACATGTGAGAGAACCAACTTAGTCCTGGAACAGTACCTCAGGTGCTATATTAATTACCAACAGGATAATTGGTCTGACCTTTTGCCTTTTGCAGAGGTAGCATATAACAATTTTGTGGATAGTAGCACAGGATTCACTCCATTTAAGGTGGCCTCCAGTCAGGACTTTGTAGCTAGGCAGGGCTGCCTCAAGAGAAACCACATGTATCCTCCTTAGCAGAGTAGATAGCCCAACTGCAGAACATTTGGCCAGTTGCCTGTAAGGCACTGGAGGAGGCATGCCAGGCACATAAGAATCAAGCTGACAAAAAAAAGTGTGAAGCCAAAATATTTTAAAGTAGGTGATAGAGTTTACCTCTCCATGAAATACTTACAGTTCACCCAACAATCAAAGAAACTGGGTCCTAAATATGTGGGGGCATTCCCAATTATTAAATTAACCCAGTCACTGTACAACTGGACTTGCCCAAGAATCTTAAACGTATTCATCCTGTGTTTCATTGCAGTTTATTGAAACCTGAAACTGTGTCATCCCTTCCCCCTGCACCTGACACCCCTCCTGTGCCCACTCTAATTGAAGGAGAGCAGCATTTTGAAATTAAAGAAACTTTGGATTCCAGGAAACATAGAGGGAAGGCTCTACACTTCATTGCCTGGAAACATTTTCCCCCTGTACAGTCCGAATGGGTGGATGCTAAACATATTCGCACTTAAACGCCTCCAGATCTTTCATAGAAAATACCTCGACCAACCCCGAATGAATTACTGTCGTTGTTGAGATGTATTGTTTGTTTTACTTGTATAAATTTTATCTGTACAGCTAAATCCTGTGTTATGAGGGGCCAAATGTCTGGGCTTATCTTTCCAAGGTCATTTCTTCTGGCTTTGGTATACAGCAGCCTAGCTATAAGGGGGATGGGCTCTACAGTTTGTTTCAATTTGCTGCTTCACGCACTTTTGCCTCAGATTTTGCCTGAAACTTGTTGCATTCAGTTTACTCCTAGGAAAAGTACCTTTTCTCTGAATCTATGGAGCCAAGGGTTTTTCTTTCCTAGGAAATGGGCAGAGGCATCCCTGACAATTAGTTTCACTCTACAGTCTCTCTGTTGCAAGCTGGGAAATATATTATGGGACTAAAATTGTATTAGTGTATGGTGGCAAAAAATCAGGAGTCCGAAATCACTTTTTCAAACTAACAAATTTTATTTAAAAGCATAAGATTATTTCAAGTGGTCCAGTAAAAAGTATTATGATAGGCTGCCACCATTCAGGTTAAACTTTCTGGAAGACAGGAAGGCACACGCACCATCTTTTCATCCAGACCTTTCTTGTATGAATGATGAGTCAGATTTTTTCATTCTGCCCTCCACTTATAATACATAAGCTTACATGGTTTAGACATATTGCTTTATCATTTGCTAATCAGATTATCATACATATCATTTGCGATATTTTAGAGGAAGAAGTATAAAAATAAATATGTAATTTTAAGAGAAAATATTGGAATAATGGTACTATAACGAGGCATGAGAAAGTGATCTCCCCTTCCCCACTCTCACCAGAAATGGCAGCAGAATATATTGGAGCTGGCAACTCATAAATAAAAAAAGGAATAATAAAAAGGAAGGTTGATTTTTCCAAAGCCGGATAGTCACTCTTCTGCCTCAATAGATTGATCTATATTTCTACTTGTGCCTAGCACTTTAATTGTTCACTTTTCAGCCTTTTCTCTATTTACAGCTTCACTTTTTGTTTATAAAAGAATGTGCACCTCAGTGCCAAGAATAACAGATTGAAACTACATAAACTTTATTTCCATTTGCTTCTTTAATGAAACAAAAGCCAAAGTAGCACATTGAGAAAATTGCATATTCTCCTGAATGAAGTACATGCTATAACATGCTTAGCATATACTTCTTGCAAATAATAATAGCAATAACAACAGCAACAATTCTCATTTATGCCCAAAGATCTGAATCCTGGATACAGGTCAGGGGTGGGTTCTGGTTCCTGTTACTGTCAGTTCCCTCAGGGATGTGCTGCGGCTGCGTGCGCGCTTCTTGTGCACACATGTGCAGTACTTTAAAAAAGCAATATGGCGCCATTGAGAACCAGCTCGGGTGTGTGGCAGGCCCGGGTCATTACTGGTTCCAGTGAACTGGGCCGCCAAATGACTAATGGTTCCATAGAACCAGTCTGAACTGGTAGGAACCCACCTCTGATACAGATATCTGGTTCTAGTCCCACCTCAAATACACAAGATCAAGCTACCTCACAAGATAATTGTTGTGAGGGAAAATAACAAGCATAACACTGTGTAGGCCACAACTTCCACATGGAAGATGGGATATAAAAAATAGTTTATAAAGGTATGCAAAATAGTGCAATTCTGTGTGGCAAGGTGGTTTATTTTGACATAGGAAGGTTCTCCCCATTAAATAACCACCAATTCTTCTTCTGCATGTGCAGAAATCCCACGGATTGGTCAGAGAGACAATTGTTCAGCTTTGTTTTGAGATTTGGAAACTGAAGGCTATTCTGTTAGGTCAAGGCCCCTTAAAGAGGTTGATTATACCCCGTTTCCCTGAAAATAAGCTTTTGAGCGCATGCGCTAAAATAAGCTGTCCCCTAAAAATAAGCCCTTCCCAAAACACAGAAGCAGCCATGAGGTGACCATGCTCACCACCTCCTATACCTCAAAAATAATAAGACCTCCCCAAATATAAGGCCAAGTGCTTAGTTCGGGGGTCAAAAGAAAATAAGACCCTGTCTTATTTTTGGGGAAACACGGGGTATGAGTGAAGCTTCATTGAGACAAATGGCCATTTCAAAGATCCACATATGCCTATTGACATATTAAAGAGATTGCTTGGCTTGTTTAAAGAATAACATTGTTTGTGGCATAATGTGGAGTTAAATTTAAGCAGCATTTAAAATAATCACATCATTTAATATATTTTATACAATGCATTATAAAAGTACAGCACTAAAATTACATCAGAACTATTGCTTATTGGTACTTATGAAGCCCAGTCATTTTTATTAAGAGCTGATAATAATGGGTATCCCATTCCAAAAGTGGTAGAAAATCATACTACCCTAAGACTAAATCCTTGGAAACAGCCTTGTTCAACAATGAGGATGATCCAAAACACATGTCCACCTGCCTTTGCCTGTATCCCAGTTTTCTTTTTGCAACCTGAGGACAAGTTAAGGTAATATGATCTATCAATGGGGTTTTCTCTAATATCCATTCACAATACACTATGTTCAGACAACTTAAGAGTCCCCTGATGTCCTTTGTGGAGGTGGTGTGAAGTGGTGAGCTCTAAGCTATCTTACTTGCCTAGAGTCCCTTCAGTTTTGGTGACTTCCTGTGGGATTACAGGTACTCTTTGATTTATGACCACAATTAAGCCCAAGATTTCTGTTGCTAAGTAAGACAGTTAAGTGAGTTTTGTTGAGTTTTTATGACCTTTCTTGCCATAGTTAAGTGAATCACTGCAGTTGTTAAGTTAATAACACAGTTGTTAAGTGTGTCTGGCTTCCAGATTGACTTTGCTTATCAGAATGTCACAAAATACAATCACGTCCCCAGGAAACAGCAACCATCATTAAGATATGCCAGTTGTCAAGAATCTGAATTTTGACCATAAGGATGCTGCAATGGTCATTAAGTGTGAAAAATGGTCACTTTTTTCAGTGCCATTGTAACTTTGAATGGTAGTTAAATGTCTCTTTCCAAAATACTACCCACAACCTCTATGTCCTTCTGAGCAGATTACTTTTGTAGACATGTAAGGCATCTTCATGATCAACTACAATAAAAATATAATGCATTTGTAATTGTCTTTTGTAGAAACTCTTGGCAGGGAAAAGGGATAAAATGTCCAAGTAAATTAAAATGGAAACTGTAGAAAGAGATAACATTCAGGGTTATCACGCTATGCCTTTGAGAGAATAATTTTTATTACTGAAAGAATAATTCTCTTCTTGTAATTTATATGAAACCAAGTTCTCACTATCCATCAATACACAAGGGATATCCCACACATTAACAACGAGCTACTCCAAGATTCAGGGCCATGTTCTACCACCACCTTGGCAGTCAGAATGAGAGCAGAGTTCAGCCTGAGGCTACAGAGAAATCCAGAGCAATTTAGCTAAGTAAAAACTTCCTTAACAGAACAGTTCGCTTAAAGGCTGTGTTTATTTTGTCTCCCTTTTTGAGTATCAGTTCAATGCTGTAGTCAAATATTTGGCTCTTTTGGAGTATTTCCCCCCCCCCCTTTAATTTGTCTGTAAAAATCTTTCTTTAATGGAAAAAGGAAAAAGCAATACCGACTCTTCCAAATGTTATAAGGGACATGGCCTTTATCTGCACAGTGGCTTTTTAAATCCTTTACCATGTCCCATTTCCCATGCCAGAGTTCATTTTTAAAATCTAGGCAAGATGTTTAAAAAATAAACAAAAAGTCTGTCTTAATAAAATCAAAATATTAACCACTGAAGGCTCTGTGATCAGAATGTATAACATGAAGCCCCAGAGCTGCTTCAAATTTGAATCTAACCTCCAGAAAGGTGACACCAAATTGTAGTTTTTGGTAGAAAACATGGGGGAGGGTAACATTCACAGGATGAAATAATGTTAGATTAATTTAATTTAGTTCACTTCTAAGTTTACTTCAATTTCTTTGTCCGAGTCCCATGCAGGTTTAGACCTTACTTTAAGAATGTTACTTCAAGGCCCACATGGTATATCTTATGAGATGATCAGATAATTAAATAATTGCACTGAAAGAACTGACCTCCTGCTATTGAAAGAGTTTATTTGCAACTTCTTTAATAAATCCTGTTTTCAGATTGACCATAAAAATTCTAATGCTATTGTTAATAATACTGTACTGTAAGGAAGTGAACCTTTAAAAATGATTAGGCATTTTTATATAGGGGTCACACTTCTCTAAAGCAAGAATATATTTGAAGCTTACTATGACTATCATTAAGTAATACTCAGCTTTATCCAAAGCTCATATCATTTCCTGAATAAAATGGCAAGGAAATGTGGGTATCACCACTGAATCAAGTCACTTTGGTGGACTTTTGCAGTATAAAACTTAACTGGGCAATGGGTAAATCTGTATGCCAATGACTATCTTCCATTTTTGAAATTGATAAGATTATGATTGGTTTGTTTATTAGTTTTATATCTCCCCTCCAAAAGTTTAAGGCAGTATAGGTGAGATTTCCTCCTACAATTTTTCCTCCCAAGAATCCTGTGAAGTAGGCTGGGCTAAGAGATAGTGATCAGCCCAATCCTATCCAGCAAATTTCTGTGGCTGAGAGGAAACATGTACCATGGTTTACCCATTCTTATTCCAATAGCTTAAGGCAGTATTTCTCAACCTTAGCAACTTTTAAGTTCAGTGGACTTCACTGGGGAATTCTGGGAAATGAAGTTCACCCATTTTAAAATTGCCAAGGTTGAGAAACACTAACTTAAGCGCCAGGAAACATTGGTTCTGTCATTAATGCAAACATGTCTTAAAGAACTTCTATAAATAATTTTAAAAATGACGATGTTCTTCTACATATCTGCTTTGGGGTTTTTCCTCTTCTTATTTACAAAATGCATGTAAAAGAGGCTGAGGAATGTGCTATTAACTATCCCAGACAGGGCACTTGAATAATACAATTTATCTTTAAAAAATAGCCTGCAGATGCACATTTAATAGCTGTCAGTTCTAAGGATATTTTCATGCCTTTTAACATTATCCATAGTTCTTTTTAATTTAAAGCCTGAAGAAAATATTACATAGAGTCCCTTTCACCAATAGTATTCTATCTCCAGGTGTTTTAAATATTTGTCAGTAAACATTCAAGGCTCAGCACTTGCACTACAGTACTGCTGCAATTACATTTAAAAAAATGATACTATTTAATTAGAATGAATTTACACATTTGCTTCTCAATACACTTGCGATTGTCAGAGGTAGGTTTTTTTAAAGTCAATTTGACTCAAACTGAAAAGATCCAACAAAACCACAAGACCCTAGACCAGCAGTTCCCAACCTTTCTGGCTTTGCGGACCAACAGCAGCAGGGAGGGGGGATAGGGAATGGTTACATGCGAGTGGCGGTTGAGTGCATGTTCAGCTCCATTTGTGCAAGTGGCAGGTGTGCACACATGCCAGTCATACAAATGGAGCTTTGCGTGCACACATGCTCACCTGCTGCTTTCACAAGTAGGGCTGCATGGACGCACACACTTGCCTGCCGCTTGCGCGACTTGCTTCTAAACAGGCTGAAGCCTGCTACTAGGCCGCGGCCTAGGGTTTAGGGACTCCTGCCCTAGACAATTGGATTTTTAAAAATCTCCCTGTAAGAGTTGGGGAGATGTTTGAAAAAATATCCAAGACACAAAAATGAAACATACAAACCTTATATGCACAAGCTTTTCTATGTCTACTGTCTTATACTATATTTTATTTATAATGTCTATTATTATTTATACTACACAATGTTATCTTTACTATATTCTATTATTACACCATATACTATTACTTATTATTCTATGCTATATTATACAATTTATTTTACAAGCATATTATTACTACTATGCTACTACTATTACTAGTATACAACAGTACTTTACCGATTATAGATCTTGGTCTGTCTTTAAATCTTCTTGATTTCTTCTATTGTTATTTTCTTCTTTATTAATGGACAACATGCAAAGCATTGACACCTTCCCAACAGTGTGTTTCGCATTGTCTCTTCTTTTTCTTCTAGATCCTTCCATTTCCGTGAAAAGAAACCCCTTTCTATATTTGGCGGCTTTTGGGGGTTGTGGTGGCTGATGCAGTTTGCAAAACACGCTTGTCTCCTCCACTATCTGTTTCAAAGTTGCAGATTTTAAAAGCAATTTTGCCCTGCTGATGCTGGGGAGAAGGATCAAATGAGAGGGTAGAAGGCAGCACAGGTACCTGCAATTTTCTTAGCTGCCTTGAGTTTGACACCCGTGCTCTAAGATTCATTCATTCATTTATCCATTCATCCATTTGTAAGGTCCCCTAGCTTAACAACTAATTTACTAATTTATTCTGCTACTGTTCAGGTTTAGGCTATTTTTCTACACATTAATACAAATTATAATAGGTCTCAACATTTCTTCTCTAGCTCCCAATATTCCTAACCAACATGGTCACAGTCACATCCTTCAACTGTTAAATCCCTCAGTTTAAGAAAATAACAGTGGAGATAGCCGAATCACCTTCAAGTTAGAAAAGAAGCAATCTCTACATTGTAACTATAGGAAGGTATAAGCCAATTCATTTGCTACTCACTATTGCTCCTTACTTTGTCTGGAAATCATGCTGATAGGAAGACGACCAGCTATGCTCCAACAGAATTTGAATAATTACAGACTACATTGAGTAACTTATGAATATGCTGTTTGCTTTTGTAATATTCAAAAAAGCATTTCCAAACCAAAGGCCTGGAGCTCTTAAACCAACCATTTTGGTTCTTCATCCACTATTATAAGTTTTCCACCCATTAATTTATTTGAAAGTAATTTGAATTCTTGCCAAGAATCTGACAGATGATTCAGCATGAGGCACTTTTGCTGTTTCTGGAAATCAGTTAATGAAATTCCCTCAGGACTCCAAATGAAAAGGCGTATCTTTGACAGTTTAATTTCTGCTATACCCATTTTGGATTAGTTCATTGTGAAAGGTTATTCTTCATTTTGAAATAAAATTGTTTTTTTGTTTCACTGCTCCAGTGCTCAGTATTTCTCTTTTTCTTCCCGCTTTTCTTCCATATAAATTCTGATTAAAAAAAAAATTCTCAGGAGCCAAATACAGTTTAGAATTGATTTTTTCTCTTTAGAGAACACTGGGCCCAGAATAGTGATTTATTGACATTCTGGCATGGGTGTGTATGAAATATTGGAAATGAGATTTTGGGTAGACCTTGACTTGATTTATTATCTTGGTTCCCCCCCCCCCTTTTAATGGATTGGATATGTTTTCTTCTGGTTCCTGGAGAAAATGAAGAAACCAAGGGAGAATAAGAGAATTACAATAGTAGTAACATGACATCATCTGGACTCACCACCACCACCACGAGTAGGTGTCACCAGGCTCAACAACAGTAACTGTGAGCGGGATATAAGCTTCTTAGTGGACAACCACTTAAATATGAACCAGAAGTGTGCTGCAATTGCCAAAAAAAACAATGCAGTCCTAGGCTCCATCAACAGAGAGACAATATGAAGATTGCATGAAATTTTAGTACTACTTTATGCTGCATTGGTAGGATCACGCTTGGAATACTGCATCCACTTAGTCACCATGACACAAAAATATGTTGAAACGCTAAAAAGTGTGCAGAGAAGAGCAACAAATATGATTAGGGGACTGTACGAGGAGCAGTTGTAGGAACTATCTAGTCCAACAAAAAAAGGATCAAGAGTACCGTATTTTTCAGAGTATAAGATGCACCTTAGTTTTTTAGGAGGAAAATAGGGGAAAAATCTGCCTATCAGGTATTCATCTGGCTAGCGTCCTTAGTCTGGTCAGCTTCAGCACATTATTTTATCCCCTGAT
>JANHFT010008936.1:104234-116834 GCA_032467955.1 Pseudoxenodon macrops
GTATTCATCTGGCTAGCGTCCTTAGTCTGGTCAGCTTCAGCACATTATTTTATCCCCTGGTTAGGACTGAAAAAAAACTTCTAAAGCACGGCTGATAGAGAGAAGCAATGAAAAAAGCCTGCAAAGTCTTAGGGCTGAAAAAAATGGTTCTTCAGAGGGAGTAGCAATGAAAAAAGCCTGCAAAGATAGCTTCACTCTTCGCTCACTTGTTAGATCTGGGAAAAAAGCTTTGAAAAATCTAGATTCGGAGTATAAAATGCACCCAAATTATCAGCCTCTTTTAGGGGGGAAAAAGTGTGTCTTATACTCTGAAAAATATGGGTCATATAACAGTAGTCTTCCAATATTCCAATATTTAAGGCACTATCACAGTGAAGAGGTGGGCAACCTATTCTCTAAAGTACCTGAGGCCAGAAAAAGAAGTACCAATTGGAATAACCTAGAATTAAGAGAATTTTCCTGTCAGTGAGAACAATTAATCAGTGGAATGGCTTGCCTTCAGAAGTCATGGGTGCTCCATCAATGGAGGTTTTTCAAGAAGAGATTGGACAGTCATTTGTCTGCAATGGTGTAGGACAGTGATGGTGAACCTATGGCATGCGTGCCACCTGAGCCATTTCTAAGGGCACGCAAGGCGTTGCCCTATCAGCCTCAGTGCGCTTGTGCGCGCTGGCCAACTGATTTTTGGCCTTTATTTTTGGCCATTTTTCACCCCCCCGAGGGTGAAAAACGGCCCAACGGGCAAATCGGAAGTGATTTACGGTTTGCCTATAGAGCCTTTTTCACCCTCAGGAGGCTTCAGGACACTTCCGGAGGGTAAAAAAATGGGCCAAGAGGCAAACCGGGAGTCCAATTGGGCGTTTTCACCCTCTGGAGGCTTCAGGGAAGGGTGAAAAATGGCCCAATGGAGTATGTGTGTGTGCACGTGTGCATGCGCAGTGCAGTATGCATGGGGTTTTTTTGTGCTAGCATGCGGGAGTGCGCTAGCACGTGCACACTCCCATTTTTGGCACGCAAGAAGAAAAAGGTTAGCCATCACTGGTGTAGGGTATCCTGCATGAGCAAAAGAGAAGATCTCCAAACTCCCTTCGAATTTCGTTATTCTATCTCCCGGATATGAGGGTTCCTTCAGCGAATTTTCACCAGAACGAATGTATTCAGAAAGGATACTTACGTTAGAAATTCAAAACTGCGATCAAAAACAGGCCTCTGTAGCCATGTGAATTGGATTCAGTCACTGCTTCAGCGTCCACCATTTTTAACTCTATGTCATGCCTTGGCTGTTCGGGGTCACGAGGCAATTTCCGGAAGCCAAGCAGTTTTTTTTTTGACCCTGGTTACATGGCCAAATAAGATCCCATGATCTTTGCAGCCAGCCCGGCTCCAAGTGTTTTGTTTGTTTGTTTGTTTGTTTGCTTTGGTGCTGCATGTAAGATCTGCTACTGCCTGGGCTGAGAACTAGCAGTAGCATGCTAGAATTGCTTCTGTATTTTTTTAAATTGGTTACTGTATAGCATAGTAGTTTGTAAGCACTTTGGGAACTGCTCTGCTTCTTTTTAAGTACACTTTGCAAACTACAGTAATGTGTTTGTAATACAGTTCCTTGCAAAGATAAAGTTTGTTTGCATTTGCTTTGAAACTGCTTGTAGAAATGGTAGCCAGCATCTACACAAAACATTCTAACATATTGTGTGCTGTATCTCTTCTTTAAACTGCTGGTTTTCACATTTGCAAGTTA
Source organism: Pseudoxenodon macrops (assembly GCA_032467955.1). NCBI lineage: Eukaryota > Metazoa > Chordata > Lepidosauria > Squamata > Pseudoxenodontidae > Pseudoxenodon > Pseudoxenodon macrops. The sequence continues at coordinate 105,973 of JANHFT010008936.1, forward strand.
TTTACATGAATTTTTGGATTTTGCCTGGAGAGGCTTATGCTGACCAGGACAGTGTTTTTTAGAGGTTTTAAATCTAAATTGCCTCCAGAAGTTGTAGGTGTCCCATCACTGGAAGCTTTTAAGAAGAGACTGGATGAAGTCATTTATCAGAAATATTCTTGTGAGAGCAGTGGGTTGGACTAGATCTTAAGATCCCTTCCATCTCTGTTACTATTGCAAGCCAAGAGTTCTGTAAAACTCCTCCAGCATCTCCCACTGGGTGGGTGGCTGGAGACTGTTAAGCTAAGTGGCAAAGGTTGTGTTTTTTAAAGCAACTGCAATAGGAGCGTTCTGTAAATTACCACACACACACAAACACTCTGGGCAGCTGTCTGAAGATGCTTTAGCTGATGAGCAGCAAATTGGTTTAAAAAAAAAAACTTGAAATGGAGCTGGTTGGAGGCAATTTAGTTTCTCCTTCTGCTGTACTGGAAACAGCTGATCAGCTGAGGCAGAAACAGCTGATTGGCATGGGCTGGAAGTAAGTCAGATCTTCATTCATTTAAAAGTCATTTGATTCAATTAATGAATTTGATTTTAAAAAATTGTAAAATTGAGTCTCATTCGACAATTTTTTTGACTTACGAACCTAATGGGCGGGCTCCATTAGGTTCATACCTTGAGGACTATCTGTATTCTGTATTCAGTTTCTGAGATCACCTAAGATTAAGAGGTGCTGCCACCTGCTGATACAATTTTAAAACAACATTCCTGATGTAACCTGTATGGTCCTTAAATTTCTGGTAGTAAACTAAAATGCCCTCCTCCCATTATAGGACATTCCAGCTGCTAATTGGAGAATCAGCCCCTCCAGTGCCAAGGAACAATGGTGTTCTGATTCTTCCTTATACTAGCTCTCATAGAAGTTTTGTCCCTATGCTGAATGACTAAGTGATTGATATGCGACATAGAACTTCGCAATAGCGCTTGGACCTATACATTGATCCATAGTGCTTTTAGGGCACTCTCTGAGTAATTTACAATGTCAGCATATTTGGATCCTCACTTTACCGACCATGGGTAGAGGCAAAAGCTGAGTCAAACTCAAGCCACATCAGGATCTATAGTAGCTTCAGATTGTGGGTAGTTAGCCTGTACTTTAAGCACTGTGCCACTGTGCTTCCTCCTACATAACTTAGTAATGCTTTTTTTGTTGTGGTAGGCACAAAGTTTCCCCTTCCCAAAATTAAAAAAAACTATAGTAGAGAGACAGAAGTGAACTTCTCAGATCCTAACCACTTGGACTTTCTACTCAGTTTAAAAAAAAATATCCATCATGTTTTGGAATATTGGAACTTTTTCCAGCAGAAGACAGAGAAAGGAGAATGAAAGTAGTCATATGGATGAAGCTATAACATGCTTAGAATTCGATGGTCCTCTCTGGGTTCCAAGTAGCACCTGTGGTGTCATTACCACCATCTAGCTTTGTTCTTCGCCACTTCTTCTCCTTGCTCGCCACCCTAACAGAGCAGGAGACTAAGCAACACACTGGTGAGGTGGGGTCTGGGGTGGAGGACTAAGCAAAGTAGGGTGTGTGGAGCCAAGCCACCCATGCCAAACACTCACCCCCCTGCATCAGCTTACCTGAGTGCCCCGTAGCCAGGCTATCAACAACCTGAGACAACTGCCTTGTCTTGCAGCAGCTCCGGCAGCCCTGTCCAGGACCCCACATGTGTTGCTCACCTCCTGCTTCATTATGATGGCAAGCAAGAAGTGGGCCGATGGCTATGCGGGATTCTGGATGGGGCTTCTGGAGCTGCCACCACGAGGCCAGGCAGTTGTCAGGACATTGATGGCCAGGCCGTAGGGCCCTCAGGTAAGCCGGTGCGGAGTGTGTGGGGCAGTTCTATACCATCCTGACTTGTTTTGGCCTCCACCTCCCCACCCTAGCTTGATTTTTATGGCTGCGCCTTGCCCCACTTCATACAACCAGGTGGTGGACAGGACTTAACTAGGCATTATTTTTTTGGGGGGGAGGGTTTATTTTAGGTGCAGGCATGAAAATCGGGCTAGGGCTTGTTTTCGTGTGGGTCGTATTTTCTGGGAAACACATTAATTATCTTCAAAATGTTCTACCAGCCTATCAGTAAACAAAGCAAAATTATAAGGTATTTACATCCCCAGCTCTCATTTCTACAAGAATAATCTTTCCTGCAATATTGCTTTAGAGCCGTGATGGGAGAACCTATGGCATACGTGCCACAGGTGGCACATGGAGCCATATCTGAGGGTACGTGAAGCATTGTCTTATGTTAACTTCAGCATGCATGTGCGCGCAGGCCAGCTGATATTCGCCCTTCCAGAGAGTGGGGAGAGGCCATTTTCGCCCTCTGCAGACTTCAGGAAAGCCTCCAGAGCCTGTGGATGGTGAAAAATGGACCCAACAGCCCAACAGAAAGTTTGGAAATGAACTCCCGGTTGGTCTGTTGGGCCATTTTTTGCCCTCCCGAGACTTCAGGAAAGCATCCTGAAGCCTGGGGTGGGCAAAAAACGGCCTAACCGGAGTGAGGCCTGTGTGCATGCGTAGGGGGGAGCAGCACAGGGGTGGTTGTGTATGCATGAGCAGGGGAGAGGGCATTGCATTATGCCCCCCCCCCGTTTTTGGCACACAATGGCAAAAAGGTTAGCCATCACTGCTTTACAGGTTTCTTTCCACTAAGATGTGGAGAATACAACCTAATTTTGAAAAAAATGCAAAAGTTCCATTTTGTTTCAGTGAAAAAAGGAAGATAAAGCAAAGAAACACAAATACTGTCTTGCCTAGAAAGTTTTTATACACCTGTGACATCAGGTGTTTCCAAAACCAATCTAGTTTGCTAGTTTGAAATGGAAGATTTTCAGAGTTGTCCATTGTTTTCCACCAAGACAAATACAATTTTTTATATAAAGGAAGAATGACACCCAATGGTGGAATATAGTTTTGCTTCTATTGTCATTATTGTGTACAATAATGTCATGGCTGCTTTGTTCAGGGTTACTATCACGTTAGCAACATTGTGTTATACATACTGTATATTTAATACATTTGCTTCTCCAGCTTGATAAGTTTACTTAGAATGCGTCCCACTGAATTGAAGCCAACATCTAGGAGTTCATATCACTGAAATATACCTTCCACATAGAAAGTAAACATATTGGGGGAAGCCAATTGCCTAAAGGTGTTACTTATATTATAAATCAGCCTGTTCAAATACAGGTAGTCTTTGACTTACAACCATCTAAAGATACGACAGCATTTTAAAAAGTGCCATATCACTCTTTTTCACACTTAACAATTGTTGCAACATCCCCATAGTCCCGTGATAAAAATTCCGGTTCTTATCAATTAGCATGTATTTATGATTGTTGCATTGTCCTGGAGTCATGTGATCACTATTTGTAACCTTCCCAGTTGGCTTCCAACACGCTAAGTCAATGGGGGAAACAGATTCACTTAACAATTGCAGTGATTTATTAACAACAGTGGCAAAAAGGTCATAAAATAAGGCACAACTAAAACAATTATCTTGCTTAGCAACAAAAATGTTGGGCTCATTTATGGTCATAATAATGTTGTGTGCCTCCTGGAGTCACTATGAGTTACCTATATATAAATATGCTTAATAAATCATTTTAACACTCAAAGTAGTAATAATCAAGATGTGCCAATGTGTTTTTAAAAGATAATTTAAAATTTCAATAGGCTTAAAAAAACCCACTTAACACTAGTAGTAACACATAGTTCTCATACCCTGAAGCAAAAAAACCCTCATAAAATGTCAAATGGGATTATCACCTTCATAACACAAATTCAAGAATCTGCTCTAAATAATACAATTTAACTCATAGTTCATTTATAGTGGACCAAGGTGGCTAAAGAACAATCTTTACTGAATTCTCTTCTGATTACCTTAAATCTTGCACATGCAGTCTTCATTGTTTTTCTATTGTAATTACATCCCTCTAATTTCAATAATATTCTCCATGAACTTTAATCCATTTTCAAGCCTGTAACCTATATTTCCACTTACTAGGTCTCATCTCCAGGGAGTCTTGCAGAAAATGTGTTTTTTCCTCTGCAGATTGGAAGTACAATTACAGAATCCATTATAATCAATAATGTGGTTCTTGATTGAGTTTTTCCTCGGAGAGATTTCTGCCCAATTCACGCTGTACTTGGTGCTGGGAAATATTCTGAGAACATGAGTGTTCTGTACATTGACTCAGCTTGCTTTTTTCCTTTACCGGTCTTGCCTTCCTTTAAGTGTGTGCCAAAGGACAATCTTTATTAAGAAATCCAGAGTGACTTGCCTGGCGTGCTTCCCAGGGCTGAATTGTAAAATATTTCTTCGGCAGATCCGTAGAGGCATAATCATCCTTGCAGTCATTCACAAAGGTAATGTCCTCTCTGTAATAAAGATGAGTTCAAGACTCTCTTTCACACGATTTTTTTTCTGGCAACCTCGACTCGAAGTATTCTGTATTTATCTTCAATTTCAGCATAATGAAGCCCAGATGACTTTTTAAAACATCAATAGCCTTGTCAACGCCATTCTACACCACGCTCAACAGATGGCAGTAGGCGCCATGCTATATCGGAGTCTTTCCTATTACCAAATTAAACTGCAAAAAAGGAAGAAAAAATGACATACAGGCTTTGTTCTCTCCCTTTTGCACGTGATCAGCCCGTAAGCAAAATACCCACCAATTACAGCACAGTAGCAGCAGGTTGGGACTTACTGCAGGAGTGTGGTCTTTAGGCTGTTTCCTGTCTTCAACCTCCTACTCCCCATTTTGTCACAACCCAAGTTTAAAAAAAAAATCTGAGTCACAAAAGGAGCTGAGTCACAGGCAGCACTTTTCCTTAAGGTCTCTCTCCTCTTTCTTTTCTTTTTTTGAGGTAGTCAATACATGCTGATTTCCAGATGCCTGCATGCTTTGTTCTGCAGGCCAGGGACAGGGAGTTGGCACATCGTTCCATTGGTTTGCTATTTAAACTATGCACCACGCGGCAAAATCTATACGACGTTATAAAGCTCTTTCTGTACTCCCAGCTAAGCACGCCAGCAGTTAGGCAGTGGCATGACTTACAGCTCCCTAGAGAAACAATAGAATGGCCAAATGGAGGAGGCAGCTTCATCTCATTCTGAAAACAACCAATAAATATCTCTCTGACCCTTCTCGCTGCTAAACCACCTGATTTGACCTCGGTCATAATGACTAGCAAACTGATTTGGGGCTCTCGCTGGCTTTAGAATAGAATATTCTTTTATTGGCCATTCTAATTGGCCAATAAAGTGCGATTGGACACACAAGGAAATTGTCTCCGATGCATAAGCTCTCAGTGTATATACAAACAACCAAATGGTAAGTCATTGATCATAAATCATAGTTACAATCATAATTCATAAGATGCAAACAAGTGATAAATCATAAGGTAGTAGGAAAAATGCGAAGGATAATAGTAATACAGCCACACTACATAGGTACATAGCTTTAAAATGCAGCAAACATTTAGCAAGGAAACGCTACTTTAACCTCAAAACAATTTAGAATGACTCAAGCCCATCTTACTCATGGGTTGAAAAGAGGTGGAGTTTTAAGAACAGGGCAGGAAAAAATGTTGCCAAGATATTTTATACTGCGACTGCCGACATGGCCTCTGGGCTTGCTTAGGCAAGCATGCGCCAGCCGATCCCCTCGCACCCAATGTTTTAGGCAGCTAGCAATGGCAGCTTGGAAATACTTTGAAGTGTGAAATATTTCCTTGTAACGGGTTTTAACCCCTTTAATTCCCTCTTCTCGGATTCCTGGGCACGTAACTTGTGAGAAGTCCTCAGAGGCGCCCTTTCGCGAAGCTCTTTGCAAGCCAGATTCGGCTTTGGCTTTCAACCAAATTGAATCTGGAGGATGGGTGTAGTAGATCTGTTGTAGCGCTTCGCCAAGTTTTCCTTCCGCTCCTCCCCCGAAAAAAAAAAACACCATCTATTTTTAATTGCATATACTCAGGTCCCGAAATCAAAGGTGCAAAAGGCAGCCTCTGAGCGTCTGTACTCCGGAAGGGAGGGAACTCTGCTTAAGGCGCCTTAGAAAGCGACGGAGAAAGAGCAACTTTGAGCCAAGAACGGAGGCTCTTTATTCTTCTCTGTAATTAAGGGTTTGGGTCATAAAAACCTGCATGAGGTGATCGGCTTCTTTATTTGCTCAGTCACAAAGGTACATTGTTCTTCTGATGACACCGCCCTTAAAAAAAAAAATCAACGCGTCCTGTGTATGCACAAGCACGCACCTTGCCCATAACTCTCCCCACAAAACCCACGTCTTGTTCCCATTTCGCAGCTAACTCGATGAGGAGGTGGAGAAGTAAAGGGCGGGACCGAAGGAACATCTTGGCTCCGCTGCGCGCACAATGAAGGAGGAGGAGATGAAGAAGCCACCCACCCTTCCTATCCAACGCCGCTGGCTGGTCGGACTTTCCCCATCTCAATTACAAACGAATTGTTCTCTGCCCTTGGACACTCCTCTATTTCACCCAGAGGATTCTGTGTGCCCCACATAGAAGCGTCTTCTGCCTAATCTGTATAGATGCTCTTCCTATTAAGTGACAGCTGATCAATATGCCAGCCTTCCCTATGAAGATTGGGTATGTATTTGCATACATACACGATATGGAAATTGTGTCTGTTTTACACATCCTTCTAAAATGCCTTCTCATTGGCGATCAAAACCCATACAACTACCTTTTGAGCCAAATAGACTACTCATGCAGAGGAGAGTGAGGTATTTCCAAGGCAATAGCAAAAATGTACCTTAAATAAATCTTTTGGTAACTCTAATGAATTGCTTATAGGGCTTTTTTCTCATATATCTAAGAATTAATGTCTACTGTATTTTAAATTTGTGACTTGGTCTTGGACAACAGATAGACAGAATTTCTCCTTCCCTGGGTACTTTTTTGAATTTTTTGAATTGAGTTTTGCCACCATGGACTGATTAACAATTGAAAGGGAAACCCTAATTTCCCGGTTTGTGTTTTCTACCTCAGCCTAGAAAGCCAAAATATTTGTTTTTTCACTCAGCTCCCTGAGGGCAGAAATCAGAGAAAACAGGATTGTGAATTCTACGCTCACTATATCTGGTGCCCAAAATGACCACTGAAATAACAAGGAATTTAATATTGTGCAGTTGAAGTCCATCATGCAATGCAGCTTAAAAGGCCATATCAATCAATATGTTCAGCCATAATGATGTTGTAGTTGTAAAGTCTGGTTTATGGGCAAATATGTGTTGGAAGAAATAGCCATCTGGTTCAGTTCCAAGTGGGGAGAAAGACACTGGAAACATGGAGGCTGATTGGAAAGATGGTTTATTGATGAACAGGATCATATGAGTTTTGAGGTCCTGGGCAGCTGACCACATGGAGTTGAGAATAAATGAAGGTTATTTATACCTTCTCTTGGGCCTTCCCCTTGAGTTTCCTGTTCCTGTGCAAGAATATGTATTCTATTGGCTGTTGTAGGGGGTCATAGCTAATTTTGTGGGTACTGGTGCAATGAAGGGGCTTGTTGGGCAATTCCTATTGTGGCCTAGGGCTAATCCTACCTTTGTTCACAATATCCTATCTTGAATGGATTACCAAATCTGCATTTCTAAAAGTTGGTCCCTTAGTTTCTACTTGGGGCAGAGGGCTGAAGCTCTGAGTTTATGTCTTTAGAAACATGTTTCTCCTTTAGGGAAATATAATATTCTGCCCTTTTAATATTTCTCTAAATATTTCAGTCTTCTGGGAGGAGGTGACTTCCCTCAATGCCAAGGAGCACAGAGGTTACAACAGATCATAGTGAAGATGATAGCTTAGGGCACTGATGAGCACTTTGTGCGCTTTGGTCTGGGCCGCGACCTGGAAGAGGAGTTGCCCAGGGGGCATGTGCACACCGTAAAACGTACTTCCGGTTTCCGGTGCGCACATACGTGCCAGCCAGCCAGTCTTCTGGTTACTGCCACGCATGCGCACACATCAGCTGGACGGCACTCATTCTCACACTGGAAAATGGAAAACCAGCTCTTCCAATTTCCAGCACTGCCGCACACACAAAGGCCAGCTGATCGTCATTTGCGCATGCACACCACAAATCCAGAAGTGGAATGGGCAACGCCACACATGTCAGTGACATGGCTCTGTGTGCCACTTCAGGCACGCTTGACATAGATTCGCCATCATGGGCTTAGGGCGGGGGTTGGCAACCCGTGGCTCTGGAGCCGCATGCGGCTCTTTGGGCCCTCTACTGTTGCTCCCTGTCACATCTTGCTGGCCCCATCCCTTGCCCTCCCCTCACCTGGCCTAAGAAGGTAAGGGCAACAGCGGGAATGGAGAAGTGGCCGGGGCCGATTCTCTGGCTCTGGTTGAAGAACGATCACCCCGCCCCCCCAGCAGAGGCTTCCCTTCGGGTTACCTTCCTCCCTCTCTTGTGACTCCCTGACTGGCTGTGGCGGGGCCAGGAGGGTGTGCCCGTGTGGGGAGATCCTCCTCAAACGAGCACAAAAGCACAGCAAAGGTGTGTGTAGGACGGGAGGCCGCTCACTTAAGGAGGGTCTTTGGACACGGCTTCTCTCCTGCTCTAAGGATCTGGCCATCACCTTGCCATACCCCTCCCCCACTGCATGAGAGGAAAAGGAGGGTCGCCGGAGCCTTAATGCAGGAGCGAAATGGCCCTGTACCTGCCTTCGCGCCACATTTGCGCATAAGGCAGCCTTCGCTTCCTGCCGCTTCGGGATGGAGCTTATGTCTTCCCTGCTCGGCTAAAGAGCTGCAGGGCAGGGGGAAACACGGTAAGGCAATGGCGGGATCTTTAGGGCAGGAGAGAAACCGCGTCCAAAGACCCTCCTTAAGCAATCGGGCAGCCGCCTTGCACGCGCCTTTGCTGAGTTTTGTCACTTGCTTGAGGAGGGTCTCCTCACACATGTGCACCCTCCTGGCCCCACCACAGCCAGTCAGGGAGTCACTAGAGGGGGAGGAAGCGAAGCCTGTGCTGCGAGTGGCGATCGTTCCTCAACCAATGCCGCCGCTTATCCATTCCCACTCTCACCCTTACCTTCTCAGGCCAGGGGAGGGGAGGGCGAGGGGCGGGGCCAGCCAGATGGAACAGGGAGCCACAGCAGAGGGCCCAAAGAGCCACATGCGGCTCCAGAGCTGCAGGTTGCCGACCCCCGCACTAGTAGATGCATGATCATAGAGTTGATTATGGTTGTCAGATGAAAGTGCTATCTGCTTCTTTAAAAAAAATCTCCAGTAGAGGTTTCCCAAAATTGTAGAGCATATAAATTACATTTGCCACAGGCAAGCATAATCTATCTGCAATCTTTAACAGTCAAAAGAGCCATTTGGATCTGTTTCCCACAGAAAAGAAAACACCGGGAGCCAATAATTTAACAATTGGTGTAACTGGGTGGGCGTGGCCAACTCGACATCACTCTCTCACACCCAGTCACATGATTCCCCCCAGCCATGTCTACCCAGCCAATCATTAGAGCAGAGAACTGGTTGTTAAATTATTTGCCCCGCTTGACCCCGCCTTACCCCTCCCCTACAAGCCACCTCTTGCCACACCTGGCCTCGGGTGTGTTGTCACCCCCTCCCTCTCTATATCTTTCTCTTTCTATCTCTCTCTCTGTCCCTGTGTGTGTGTGTCTCTTTCTCTTTTTCTTTCCCTCTTTCTATCTCTCTTTCTCTCTGTCTCTCTCTTTTCTTTCTCTGTTCTCTGTTTCTCTTTTTTTTTCTCTTTCTTTTTCTATGTCTCTTTTCTTCTCTCTTTTTCTTTCTCTCTCTCTACTCCCTCGCTCCCCCCCCCACTCCACAACCTCACTCCCCAACCCACACATGCAGGGAATAACTGAAAGGAATTTGGGCCACGTTCTCTCTGTCTCTGGAAAGATACAAAAATAAACCTTGTATTGCAAAAGGAGTGACTGTCAGGATGTTACATCGCAGCGCCACGAGGTTGCTGTCTTAGATCACCACACGCACTTCAGAGAAGAATCATCCCAAGCAGCAGCACACTCACACAGGCATGCATACACATCCTGCAACTCAGTCCAAACTGGCCAGAAAATATAGTCTCTGGGCACCTCCAAAGACGCTTGGCAGGCACAGTATGGGCTGACACAAACACCCCATCACAAAGGCAGTGTTCTCTGAATCCTTGCTAAACTGGGCAAAGGCAGAGAGGGGAGCAGAAGGAGCCAAATCAATCTGAATCTGAATCTGTCTCTTTGTCTCTTGCTGCCAGACTGCAGCAGGAAATGATGGGTGGCTAGTTCCACCCTTGGTTGGTGTTGGATGTGTGGCCTGCTCTCTGCCCCGAGACACTGGCCCGCCTCACACCACAGCCAACACCTCTGCTGTTGCCAGGGGCGAGTGGTGCAGGGTCGCATTGCAGCTCTGCATCGTAATGGGCTCCAGGAGGAGGAGGAGACCCCATCACCCCCATTGTGAGAGGCACTAACTTTCATTGTGCTGCGCAAGGCACTATGAGTGCAGTGGGCAGGCCATGGAGGCAGCAACAGCAGTGCCGTCGGGAACCACAGCAGGGGGATGAAAGAGCCACATGCAGCTTCTGAGTCATGGGTTGCTGACACCCGGTCTAGCCTGTTAAAAATAAAAAATGTCATCAAAAAAGCACAACAAAGAATGTTCTTTCTGCGCCAACTCAGAAAGCTCAAACTGCTCAAAGTGCTGCTGATTCAGTTCTACAGAGGAATTATCGAGTCTGTCATCTGCACCTCCATAACTGTCTGGTTTGGCTCTGCAACCAAACAAGACAGACACAGACTTCAACGGATAATTA
>JANHFT010008936.1:159035-171706 GCA_032467955.1 Pseudoxenodon macrops
TAGCCAGATGAATACCTGGTAGGCAGATTTCCCCCCCTATTTTCCTCCCCAAAAACTAAGGTGCATCTTATACTCAAGTGCATCTTATACTCCGAAAAATACGGTATCTATAGGGACAAATTTAACACAATATTTCTGTAGTTCATTTATCTAAATATGGACTGCATCCTATGAACAGAGGTGGTCTCCTACTGGTTCTATCCAGTTCTATAGAGTAGGTAGTAACTCTGTGATGTTGTCACAGAGCCGGTTCTGTTGGTGGCTCCATGAGCACCACCATCTTGAATTTTTTATTGCCACGTGTGCGCTTGCTCACACGCTATGTGCGTGCGCTCGAGGTGCACCCTGAGTGAACCAGCAGTAAAAAGATTCAGAACCCACCTCTGCCTATGAATGATGAGAAGTTAGAACACTGGACTGGGTAGATCTTAACTTGTGGAATAGATGGGCAGTTGCACCCAGTGTGACAGCCCCTTGTCTAAAATATCTTCTCTGTAAGAAAGAAGAATGTTTCTGGAGTGAATGTTGATTCCAGCAGAAAAATAATTTCTTCTGTGTTATACTATGTTCCTTTTGGAAAACAATATAACATCAGAACCATAGTAGACATTGAGGGCATAAAAAATGGGTTATTTAAAATTTTATATTTAAATATTGAAATTCAATCAGCTAAGAGTTGTAGTGGTATATCACTACATGATTTGTGATGGCATGTCTTGTAAAAACCAAATTTCTTGTGGTCAGGTATGTTATTGTAATTTTTCCTCTTCCTATAGGAAGCAACATTAAATACAAGGAAACAGAAATTAAACCAACCATGCTTGTGTTCTCTGCTGAAATGAAACTAACTGTTCTCTTCTGCCTTGTTTTAACTTGTCTGCTGATCTGATCTGAAATGAAACTGTTCTCTTCTGTTGGTATTGTATATATATATATTTCTTGTATATAAAGAAGTTTCTTATTTAAATCAATCCTGCTGGATCAGTTTACCTGTGTGTGCTTTCTGGATTTAATTTTTTGCAAGAAACTTATGGGCTTATGGGTTATGGGCCCAGAGCACACAGAAAGATTGAATTGTAATTAAGCTGAATGACAGCCTGTTTTCTAAGCAGAAGAAGACAAAGATGAGAAAGCTTGCAAAATGGCTGCTATTGAATTTAAGAAGAACTCTCTGCCTTGTTTGGGACAGAAGAACTATATAATTTGAGCTGCAAAGATGGAATGCTTCCTGAAGGTAAAGGAGCTGTGGGATATTGTTGTTAATCCAGCCCAGGGACCTTTACCAGCTACAGAGCAGAGGCAGCATGATAAAGCAATGGCTTATATCATCTTGAATTTAGAAGATGAACAATTTCTCAATGTGGCTCATTTAAATACTGCAAAGGAGGTGTGGCTGCACTTGAGAAGTGTGCATGTGAGTGTGTCAGCAAACAATATAGTTCAATTATCAAAAAAATTATACAGAGCCTGTTTGCAACCAGGGGAATCTATGTAACAGCATTTTGTAAAAATGCAAATGTTTGTGGAATTAGAACAGTGTGGAATGCGGATCCCTGAATCTCAGAAAGTGTTGTTAGTATTAAAAAGTCTGGATGAAACTTGGGACATGGTTTCTGCAGTATTTGTATGCAAACCAGAGCAGGAATTGTGTTTGGAGACTTTAAAGGATTGTTTGATTGCTGAGGAGAACAAGTGCCATTTTAGGAGAAGCTACAAGGAAAAATTCCTAAGGTGGGGGCCCAAGGAGCAGAGAGAGAAGAGAAACGGAAAAGTCCACAGACTGGCTAACTCCAGAGAAGAGAATAGCAGCAGAAGGGATCAGATTAAATCCCAGCAAAGATTCTCTGAGAAAAAAGAACAGCAACAATGGAGATGCTTCATTTGTGGTGAAAATACACATTTAAAGAAGGACTGTTTGCAAAGAACAAGCTGTTTGCAAGGAAGAAATTATTTGCAAGATGGACAGGCTGCTGTTGCAAAAGTTAGCTATTGCAATAGCAGAGACAAATGGTTGATAGACAGTGGGGCAAGTCAAACAATTGTTAACAATTCTAAATTGTTTTACAGGTTGGATCCAGTTGCTCGAGATGCAGTAGCCTTGGCAAATGGCCAGAAAGCTAAAGTCATTGGAAGAGGCAGTGTGCAAATTCTATATCTATATAAGAGGTTTAATGATATATTATGTGTCCCTGAAATGGAGTAGAATTTGCTGAGTGTCTCTAGTTTAGACAAGCAAGATTTTGAGACCACATTTTTAAATGGGAAGTGTCTCATAAAGAGAAATGGGAATGTGTGTGCACAGGGCATAAAAGAGGATAATCTTTATGTGTTGCAGGGACAAAAGGTTCAATGAAATTTAAGCAATGGGTAAGCTTTGTGGAAAGGAGGTATAAACAACAGGTATGTCAGCTGCAAACTGACAGAGGTTCAGAATTCATGTCAACAAGTTTTGAACAATGGTTGGGAAAGTTGGGAATAAAACACAGATCACTAATCCATACACAGCATCTGAGAATGGTGTTTCTGAGAGGCAGAATGGAGTCTTACAAACCATGAAGGATTCATTGCTAGAGGATTCTAGTCTGAGCAAGTGATATGGGGTGAAGCCATGTTGACTGCTAATTAATAGGCTGTGGAGTTCATCCATTTATGATACTCCATGTGCAGTGCTATATGGGAGAAAGCCATCTCTGGTACATTTAAGAGTTTTTGGAAGGAATGTATGGGTGCATATTCCAAAAGTAATTAGAAGAAAGGGACAACCAAAGGCTAGAAAGCACAGGTTTATGGGCTATGTGAACCAGGTTCAAAAAGCTATCATTTTAGTGATGGGAGCAAAAGAATAGTGATTTTCAGGTCTGCAAACTTTGCAGAGCAAAATTGGAACAGAATTGATGCACATTTATGGAATGATCCACTTAGTGATGGTGACTCACTTAGTGATGGTAACTCACTTACTGATGGTAACTCACTTAGTCACGGTGTCAGCATTCAGGGAGGAGAAACTGAACAAGATATGAAGCAAGAAAGGATTGACACACAGGAGCAGGCAATACCATGCAGGTCAGAGCAATGGAACAAAGGAATTCCACCTAACTCTGCTAGTCTGCTAGTAAAGTTAGTGTGTGTAATGTATGGTATGAGCCAAGAAACTATAAGGAAATATTGGCATTACCTAAAATTGAACAAATAAAATGGAAAGAAGCCATGGACAAGGAAATGAAATCCATGAGTGAACATAAAGTGTTCACATCTATGACTTTGTCACAAGGTAGTAAAGTTGTGGGATGTAAGTGGGTATACAAAAGGAAAGTACTACCCAATAATGAGGTCCAATATAAAGCAAGGTTAGTGGCACAAGGCTTTTCACAAATGAAAAATGTGCACTATGATGAAGTATTCACACCAACTGTAAAGAGTCAAAGTATAAGGCTGGTACTAGCGTTGGCAGCAGCACATGGTCATAAAATTTGGCATTTTGACATAAACCACTGCATTCCTCAATGCAGAAATAGAGGTAGAAATGTACATGGTTCAAGCACCAGGATATGAAAGTAAAAAGCCTAACATGGTGTATAAATTGAATAAGGCCATTTATGGGCTGAAGCAGTCAGCCAGAAATTGGAATATATGTTTAGATAAGGCATTGAAGGCTCTTGGGTTCCAGATTTGCAAGACTGATGGTTGCATATACACTGGAAAGTTAAAAGGTGGAGATTGTCAACTATTGGCATTTGTGGATGATCTTTGTTTCATAGCAAAGGATGTATCACAGGTAAAATATTTGCTAATAAGTTGGAGAAGAAATTTGAATTAAAGAATTTGGGAGAAATACCAAATTATCTCGGTGTAGAGATACAAAAGACTGAGAAAGGTGGTTATGTTCTCAGTCAAAGAAGAAAAATTGAACAGTTGTTGGAAAGCTATAACATGAAAGATTGTAATACTGCTCCAACACCTATGAGCACAGATTTTCATAGCAGTTTTGGTGAGGACGAACGTGAAGCCTGTGATAAAGATAAATATCAATCAGCAATAGGGAGTCTGTTATATCTGTCACAGTGGTCCAGGTACCAGACATAGCTTGTGCAGTAAGCTCTATTCATTCTGTACTGAGAATTTAAACTGAAACAAGACTTGTCTACTCTGCTGAAATGAAATTGGAAACTGATCTCTCCTCAATTATTGGTATTGTAAATTTACTTCATGTATTATTATGTATATAAAGAAGTTAATGAATTCTGCTGAATTAGTTTACCTGTGTGTGTTTTCTGGATTTGATTTCTGCAACAAACTCTGACAATTCTCCACTGAGTCTGTTAAAGCATATTATGTAGCTGAGGAAGTGGGCAGGTCTCAACTTTTGTGTATAAAAGTTTACAGCTGATTATCCTTTACTCATCTCCCAATACTTAGAAGAGCTCCTGTTTGTATCAGGTTGGCATGTTTTTAACCATTAGGAAATGTTTTTCTTTCACTCATCCCAAAGAAAACTAGAATGGAAGATGTTTGGTACTATCCCAAGTCTGAAACACAAAGCAATATAAAGTGATAAAATATTTCACATGTGGAAGATTCACAAGAAATTCCTTTGTAAAATGTAAAGCCTAAAAATGAGTTTTTGCTGAAAGTGGAAACAAATATTTGTGATTTATTGGTTTGATGATTCGAAAGGGTATATTGGAAAGAAAGGAGTTATGATATAATCTTAGAGAGAGAGGATAAAATTTGGACTTATTTATAATTGTCATAAAGAAGATCAGAAGTCATGTCTTTGCATTCCGTCTATATTTTCTTTTTTTTTCTATTTCCCTTTTTCATTTTTTTGTTCTTTTTTCACTGCTTTCTTTTACTTAATCTTCTTTTTAAAAATGTTGTTCTTCCATAAAATGTATTTAATAAAAATCATTTTTAGAAAGCAAAACTTATGAAACAAATTGCTAGATATAGAAAAAGAGTTGCCTGGGAAAGGAAAGGGAAATATAGGAAAAACAAGGGAAGCCAAGAATCATACACAGAGAACTCTGATGAAAGTTAACAATCAGCCTAGCCAAAGTAGTTACTTATTATTTCCTGCTTGAATAAGCTCTTGGGATTCAACATATGTTCAGAGTTCATTGTAGAGAAGATGGTCGGGGAGGGGTCATTGGGGCTTCCTGCTTTGATGTTGACAGGCAGGGCCTTGTTTCTCTCTCCTCTCTGCCCCCTCCCTCTTCTAGCATTTTCAAGTTTTATAGAAAGTTTATATTTGTTGAAAGACAGCCTTACTTTAGAGATATTGTTGTTGTGCCCAATCAAATAAAATCTGTGATATTCATGGTCTAACCAAGAAATCAGAACATTATTAAGTGCCAAACGTAGCCTACTGGAATGACAAAGGCACTGTCTACTTGTGCCATTGTATAAATAGCATTATTTCTGAGAGGCTTTTTAGGGAAATGAATGCTGAAATTCATTTATTCAGGCCTTTCAGCATAACCAAATGCTTTAGAGATTACTGTTGTGCTATATCAATGACTGGGGGTTTATCCCAGGGCAGAATTTATACAATGATCTTTTCAAAATTATTGTTGCTCCTTTTGTGAATCATACTAAACAAATGAGAAATGTACTGATTTATTGTAATAAAAAGGATATTTATTTGGAAAATGTATATAATAGGTAGGAATTTTTAAAGAACTACCCCTTTTTTAAGCACATGGCATAATGCATTTATTAGCATGAGACTTGTCACCAGTGTTTCAGAATTTCTCTAAAATGTTAGTTTTCCAAATAAGGCATACTCTGCATAGCTGAATTTCCACCACCCCCTCCTTGGATTCTTCTAGTAACCAGTAATATTTTTCCCTGAGGCATTTGTCTTCTTTCCAGACATGTAACAAGGCTTCAAGATTTAAACCAGCTGGGCTCTCATTCACTTCTGATAGTGCTGCATTCTTTGTAAAGCATTTACTTCTCAAATGCTCTAGCTGTTAATAGGAGATGGTGATTAAAGAATGTCAAGAAGTAGGAATTGTTGATTTTGGTTAAATGATCACAAGTATGTGCCAAGAATTTAAAGTTATTTAAGCTTACAAGTTATTTTTTTTATGTGGAAACTCATAACATAAGACAACAAAGGAAGATGCAACAATACTGTATGTATTTTAATGTCCAACTATACTTTTATATTTTAAAGTTATGAAACGTAGACCATGTACCATCTTCTTTAGGAAAACATTAACACAATAATTTATGCCAGTAGTAGGATTGAAAGTATTAGGAGTTCAAATTCAGGACACATAAACATTAATTTCATTCCGTTTTGTCATAGCTTTGGACCAGAATAGCAAAGATTCCTAAGTTTGTTTGCAATGTTTGAAAATAGCAAAAGTCTGGGACTAGTTTGCAGCCTTCCAACTCCCATCATTCCTAACATATCTCCAAAATCACAAGTCTCCTCTCTTATAGCTACCCAGCAATAATATATTGGGGATCGCTAGATTGTTCATATAATGTTTGATATATGTTTGTTTTGAATGTTTGCAACTTGAACAAACATGCTCTAGGGAAAGTATTTTTGTGAAGTACTTTGTGGGCTTGATGCAATAGCTTCTTCACTATGGGAGGAGACCACTTTTGAAGTCTGATTCATTAAGTCAGAAAATAGTTTTGCATCTCAAGGTGCACCTTCCTTCTTAATCTACAGTAATGTCCAAGGCTAGGGATATTTGTATTCCATGTAAATAGAATGTGATATGACTTTTGCTTCTGTTTCAGAGGTAAGAGCTTTATGGACTGCTATATAGCATTATGATAGCTTCCTGCAATACATTGGGCTTTTCTTTCTTGTAACAGACATATGACAACCTCTTTGTTATGTAGTTTGTGATGTGAAAAAATACACCCGTTGGCTAGAAAATTTATGAACCTGCTTCCTTTTAAATTACCCTTAAATTAGTCAGCTAAGATTGGGCAGAAAATGTGGTTCAAACATCCTCCCCTCAAGTTTTGGTTAAGGCATCATCTGGGCATGTTTCCTTAGTATTTATTTTTGTTGGAAGAAAAATCTGGTCCAGTTCCAAGGCAGGAGAAAGATGCTGGAAATAAAATGGAGGCTGGCTACAAGGAAAGAAGGTCTCTATTTATTTGATGCCATAAACTTCAATGACAGCATTTTTTTGAGGTGGCTGACAAAATGGGGTTGAGAAAGGTGGGCTTTTATACATTCTTTGGGGCCTCATGATGGAGATGCCTGTTCCTGTGTAAGAATGTGGCCTTTAATATTTTAATGGCTGTTGCCAGGTTCCTATGTGGTCATGCAGGGGTCATGGCTGGCTCTTCAGGCAAAAAGCAAATCCTAGGCCTATGATGGCGAACATGTGCAGATTGCATTTGGGGGGGCTGGGTGCACGCCCGTGCATTCGCACATGCACTTTGGACACTCGGTCGGGAAAAGGTTAGCCATCACGGTCTTAGGCATTTGTCTGAGCTACTCTTGTCAGCTTGCCTAATTGTGTTGCTTATTTGGAGCCTCTTTGCTTATAAATAGATTGGCCCAGTCTTTCTGAATGGATATAGAATCTCCATTCCAAAAGACCAGCCTCTTCAAGCTCATGTTTGGGGCTGCTTTCTACCTTTAAGAACATGTTTCTCATCTTCTCCTTTAGGGGAAATACAATATTCTGCCTCTTTTAATATTCCCCTAAATATTTCATTCTCTAGGAGGGGAGGGGGCTTCCCACATTTTATTCTGAGTATCTAGTTACATGTCATTCAGAGATGTGGCTTTAATCTTTCTTATTCAGCAGGCTTAAGTTCAGTTACATTGTTGCAAATCCAAAGAAAGCTCCTTTATCATCTCTCAGAATTAACTTGAGTTTTATGTTTTAAGTCTATTCATAGTCTATCAAATTGTTCTTTTAAATTTCTAGTAAACATCTGTAACATTCCAACTGTTCCTAGAACAAGCCATATTATGTTCTTTTTCGGTATCAGAAACTAGCATCAAGAGTTGGTTTACATACCAACTTCCTGAATTTCTGCCATATGGCTATTTTATTCTTTGTGTGATCACCTTTTGCTACTGAAATTTTCCCTACCATTAGAAACATCTCCTCCTCTTTTATTTTTTGAAAAAACCACGATCCTCGATCTCCATCTTTTTGTTTTGTTTTCTCATTCTTGTGAGGAATAATATTGGTGCTAGGACATTGTTATACAGACAAATCTTTCTTTGTGTAAATACATCTGGTTCAAACCAAACATTAATTTATGTGATCAGTCATCCTGAGCCTTTTTTTCCATTTGGTCAAAGTGTGCTATGATGTATTAAGTTTTAGCAAATTTCTGTGTATTTCCAAGTTTGTGCACATAAGTCACTACAAGTTCATCTATACACATGCATATGTGCAAGTTTGCACACAATGTATCTTATGAGGAAGTGATGGGAATAAAGTAAGATCAGAAAAAATATTTTCAATTCACCTCTACCTACCTATCTACATTCATTCTAGGGTTATAAATTACTGGAATTATGTCATCAGAGTGGAGAGTAATTTGGAAGTCAAGGCATTGTTTTGCTATGAAATCTCCAGACTTTGGCATCTAGGACATTTCAATATGCTAGTAACTATATAGCTTAGCTTGGAATGGAAGGATAAGAGAATTTCAGTTTTTGCTCTCCAATTCCTCACACAACAGTTGAAGACTACTGTGTGCAATTGCCTAGCTGTGTGCTGAAAAATATGAGGGGTTGATATCACTACAATAGAATAAAATGTCACTCTGTAACATATGCAGTGCAAACTATGGTAGAGATATAACAAGTGGGCATTTTTGTACCCAGGGTCTTTTTCTAGTAGCTGCAATTGTGGTTGGAGTAGATCAGAGAGTCATCAGGAACAGCACAGAGAAACACTAGAGTTGTGGAAGAAAGATCCCAGAAATTCAGCAGAGTAAAAATGTTGCTCTTAAAATAAAGAGAAGCATCCCTGGTTTTTCCCCTATTACAAAAAAACTGACAAAACACAGAGAAAAATGAATGTGGATCTCTAAATTTGCTGCTAGGCAAGCAAACAACTGCATAAATTATTTCAAAGTGTCAAAGGATAGTTGAGGAAGGACAGTATATTTCAAATAGTATTTTTCTCTCATCACAAAAATGTTATTTTCTAACTCAAGATAATAATTAGAAATGGCCAGGTAT
Source organism: Pseudoxenodon macrops (assembly GCA_032467955.1). Taxonomy (NCBI): domain Eukaryota; kingdom Metazoa; phylum Chordata; class Lepidosauria; order Squamata; family Pseudoxenodontidae; genus Pseudoxenodon; species Pseudoxenodon macrops. The sequence continues at coordinate 168,223 of JANHFT010008936.1, forward strand.
TGCCTCCTCACCCGATCTTGATAGATCTCAGAAAGCCAAGTAGGATCAGATTAGGTAAATACTGGAAGAGGAACAGCTTTCCAAGTTGGGGGGAAAAGTAGGTGTGTTTCTGCTAATGGAGCCAGGTTTCTTAGGTTTGTTTCTCCTGTCTTCTATTTTTTCTTCATTCCAAATTAGTCCACATAGAAAAATGCATGTATTTGGATCTTTATGATTATAGTTAATTATAAGCATATGAGGGGAATAATTTTTGTGTCCAATTCCATCATTTTTTGATCAGGCATTAATTATTTATAGATAATTCTATAAATTTAATTAGCTCTTCTATACTAATCTTCATATGAATTATTAACATTTCTATGTAAATGCATTACAAATTGGAAGGCCCTCTCAAACACTCCTTGAAAGTCTAGCAAGTGAAAGCTATAGTGGCTAACTCCAGAACAAAAGCCATGTCAACATATGTTACTGCCTAATAAAGGGACAGTTGTCATTTTTCAGCCAGCTTCTGCAAGTCTCAGTTAGACAATGTCAGTAGGGTTGCAGCCTTTGTTGCCCAGAAGAGTTCCCACAAGAGTGTCACTTCTAATATGTTAACAAAGAAACCATATGGTTTGTGTCCCTGAAAAGCTCCTTCCCTGCATTCATTGGTTGCAACAATCCACTGACTGGCCTACAGCACAGCCTGATGCATGAAAAACCCATCTCCAAGGCAGAGACAGAATGCCTGTGTGGGTCCTTTGGAAGAAAATGATTTAACACACAGTGTAGGCACCATAAATTTCGGGATCTTTTTGTTGGTCCAATAGTAAAACAGAAAGGCTTTTTAGTGTTATGATACTCATCTTTGAATAAATGAATTTATATGTATTTGGTTTAAATCAGACATATTAAAAATACTTCAGAGGTTATAAAAGTATGTACTTAGCACTAAGCTATAACACTTTAAACCTGCTGTGTGGTTTTCCAGGATCATGTAGTGCAGGGTGGCGAGATTGAGCATAGTGCATGAAAGAGATGTGGTCTGAGCCTTTAACTGGGCTAACCATTGCTGGTAAAAGCCTGGGTCTGGGACTTCAGGAGAATGGCAAAAATGTCATGGGGAACCTTTACAATTAGTGGATGGCCTAGAACAAAGTCTCCTGAGTGCTTAACTATTTCTATGATGGCTGCCATAGCTCTTAAGCAGGGGACCACCACCCCTGATTCACCGGATCTAGCTGGATTGAATAGTAGGCACTGGATACAGCTGACTCTCTTTTGTGACTAGATGTAGCTAGGAAGTGGGCATCTTTTGCTGGGATGTTTAGTATAGTGGCTGTGAGTTTGCAGAGCAAGTCTCTGCCCATCAAGGATAATGGAGACTAGGGACAAACAGTAAAGGAATGGTCTAGGGAAAGGGGACCAATTTCTACTCTCATGTCATTGGTAAATTTCACAGTAATTACTCTCCCCCTCCAATGATATTTCCCTAATCCTTGGTACCATTGAGCCTTTGAAAGGAAGCTTTGTAATTAGGGATGAGGCGGCTCCAGTGTCCACTAGACATTCACATGTTCTCCTTCCTATAGTGAGTGTGAGGAGGGGCTCGCATTCAGGGGAATGGCAAGATCAGTGAAGGTGGCTTGGAATTCTGCTGGCTCCTTTTCTAGTCAGGGTGTCCCAAGATTGTCCTCAAACTGCACCCGCTGTGGTCATTCCGTGGCATTCCTAGCCCTCTGCAGGACAGGATACTCTCTTGGAAATGGGAATCGGGGTGGTGGTGGTGGTTAGGTGTTGTGGTTTAGAAATCCTAAAGATTTTCCCTACATTCTTGTTTAAAATGTCCCTTTCTTTTTGTTTTAAGTCATCCCTCTTCCTTGCATTGCTAGCATCTTGGCTGTCTGTCAAAAGACCGGAGTTCCAGGTGTCTCCTATTATTGTGTAGGGCAGTGAATACCTGCAAGTTTTCTTTTTTCTCTGCCCTTCTCCCCCTCTCTCTCCACCTCCCCCCTCTCCCTTTCTACTTGAAGATGAAGTTCACAATCCTGCACAACTCTGAAATCTCCAAGTGGACCAATTTGAGACAATCCTATGGAAATGTCCCCTGATATTGTTGACTGATTGAGCCACAAAGGCAGAGGCTAGGTGTTTTGACCTAGGCCTCTTGATTAAGCTAAAACAAACAAACCTCTGTTTATTTCCAACGGCTGTAAATTATGTCCATTGAGAGCTGTACTATGGGACTAGCAAAATGGATATGGGTGTGGCTAGCAATGATGCAGAGGGTGCAAGATCCAGCTACGCCAGAGAGGGGAGACCCCTTTTCACTCACACACACATGCTCACGTCCTTTCACTTCCCTGCGGTTTCCAAATAATTTCAAATTTGAAGCAGCCTTCAAGCACAATATTAAAAAAGCTCCCTTTACTATCCTTTATCACTTTGGCAGGGTCCAGGAAGTTAACCCATAGAAAAAAGGGTTTGTTGCCAGTGGGGTGGTATCTTATACAGGCCCCATCCATTGTTTAGGTTAGCTTGGAGTCCCTTCGTGGTCTCCAAATTATTGGAAGAAAACAATTATTTAGTTTGTTCCTTCCAGCTGGGACAATGAGATGGGTACTGATAAATGAAACGAGAAAGCCTAAAAGTGAGCTGATGGGAAAGGTGGTTTTATTTCAGAAATCAGAAACTGCAATGACAACAGTGTTGGGTTCTGGGTCAGTTGGCTGATTGGAAGGGTAAGTAGAATGATTTTTATATCCTACTGGACCTTTGTGATTGAGATGCTTAGTGGGGATTAGTTTAATAATATGTCTTTTGATTGTCCCTATTTGGTTTTCTGGATGATGGACGGGGTCAGGTCTAGCCTTGGGGAAGGGTGGAGAATGTAAATCTAGTGGGTTTTTGTGTTTATCTAGTTAAATCCTTTCAATTCAACGTAAAATATATATTTTAATATTGTTACATTATTGTAAATAATGTAAACCATTGATACTATCACCTACCTTGCCTTTTGTAAAAAACTATTAATTTCTGTTTTTTAGAATCAAATTTTATTTCAATAGTTCTGCATAAAACCAACTCTAATATATTTAAGAAAAGCTTTTATTAATTAATTTAGCTGTACATAATTTATTACGTTTATTTATTATAAAAACACATGATCTATATTTTGTATATGAAAGTGTTCAAGTGACCACTAAGACATTAATTTAATACTTATTGTAGGATTATTTCTTGTACTAAGGCACTTCCCGCCCCACTCATTATACATATATGCATACATTCTAATATTGATATTCTTCTCCAATAGTCAGACTCCAGAAAGCAATTGGTTTTCTTTTTAATGAGGAATCTCATTCTGAATTGAAACATATATATATATATATATATATTTTCATAGATATGCAAGTCTTGGCGTATTCGGGTCTTTTCCCATGTAAGATTGAGAGTATCTTGGCGACGTTTCGACGAGGTCCCACTCATCATCTTCAGGCTGGTG
>JANHFT010008936.1:171806-186562 GCA_032467955.1 Pseudoxenodon macrops
AATAGGGGAGTTTTTGCCTTCCTCCCAGCCCATGGAAGCACTCTACAAGCCTCCCAAACTCTTTGCACACCCTGTTTTTGTGGAAAACCGGCCCATTTTTCGCAAAAATGAGATGCAGGGGCAGGGCTTCAGGAGGCCAAAAATTGCTGTATTCGGTATATAAGACGCACCAACATTTCCACCCACTGTTGGGGGGGGGGAAGGTGCATCTTATACTCAAAAAAATATGGTAAACACATTTTTACACTCATATACACAACATAGACCCATTACACTTTCCCTTTCAGATTAAGCAGTGTTACACAGAGCTCTACAAAGGAACAAGTCTTCAGATGAATCTTTTTCTTCAGATGAATCTTTCAAAACAAGATACAGTAATTGTAGATTTTCAATCAAGATAGACACTAACAAATTTCCTTTGTCATGTTGCTTGAACTATAGATGGACAATTTTTTGCTAAATCTTTCAAATATGCTTCCCCAGAAATCTCTGAAATTTTTTTTATTGCTAAAAGAGGGGAAGAGACAATATCATGACTGAAAAGAAAGAAACTGCAATAAATAATATAATTATGGTAAATATCTAGATTAGGGGTGTCAAACTTAAGGCTTGCGGGCCAGATGTGTCCAGTGATGTGGTCTGATGCAGCCCGTGGAGTCATCCTGGTCTAACCAGTGCGAAGAGGAAAGATGAGGCCAATATAGCTTTGGCCCGGTCTACCCATTGCAAAGAGGAAATATTAGGCCAGTGTAGCTTTGACCCAGTTTACCCAATGTGAAGAAAAAGCATGCCAGCAATTTGGGGCGTGGCGTCAAGCTGGCCACATCCACCCAGTTGGCCACGCCTGGCCAGCCCCCTCGAAGTCAACTACAGCCTTGATGTGGCCCTCAATGAAATTGAGTTTGACACACTTGATCTACATCTTAACTTACTATTAGAATAAATCTACCAGAGTATCATTTCAGAGAAGGCCCTTTGGCATAGCAAATAATTTACCTTTATGAGACAATATACTGAGATATTGGCCATCTTCCTGCTGAAGCCCTTTCCTGGCAAAAACAAGATTACATTCAAGGATTTCCTCATTGGTAGTTCAGACATCTTGCACATAAGCTTTATTTCATCATCTAAGTCTTCACAATTGCACTCATGTCAATCCTACTACTGCTCAAAACTCTTCGTGAAATCCACTGTTTGTTCCAACTCATTGGTGGGGAGCACAAAAACAACAGCCCTCTCCATCTTCCAACTTCATTTTTATTGGTCTGCATTTACTTTTGTGACAAGGGAAAAATGTCCAGTGTGTTAAAAAATGACCAACTTTTCCCTAAGATTCATTGGGAATGATGAGAAAACTGTGGTTTTATAATGACACCTTGATTTCAATAGGGAAGGGGAAACTCTGAGCAGTTGCTGGTAGAAGTTCCTATCAGTGGAAATCATTGGTTCCACTTTTTGAGGAAAGTTGCAACTTTATAGCATTTTTTTCTGGTGCAGCAGCTCAATTTGGGAAGTCCCGCACTTGCCCCATTGCTACTATGAGGACATGGCCATAGCATTGATTGATACAGGTACAGCCCTTCAGAGGTGATATTCAGCTAGTACTGACTGGTTCTGGAGAACCGGTAGCAGAAATTTTGAGTAGTTTGGAGAACCGGCAAATACCATCTCTGGCTGGCTCTGCCCCCAATCTATTCGCTGTCTCCTAAGTCCCAGACGATTGGCTGGGTTTTCTTTTGTTGCCCTGCACAGGAGAACGGAGCTGGAAAGCAGGTTGGTGGGGTGCAGAGGGAATGGGGATTTTGCTGTATCCTTCCCCAGAAGTGTAGTAGAAATGGAGATTTTGCAATATCCTTCCTCTAGGAGTGGGAATGAGGATTTTGTAGTATCCTTCCCCTACCATGCCCACCAAGCCACGCCCATCAAGCCACGCCACACCACGCCTACCAAGCCACGCCCACAGAACTGATAGTAAAATAAATGAATCCCACCACTGCAACTCTTGTATGTGGAGGGACCTAAATCCAAGTCATATCCTTTTTTATTTTTAGAAAATATATTAATTTTTAGAAAATATATTAATTTTTAACATTAGATACAGAGAAGGAATCGAATATATCTTTCATATAAAATGCATTATAGGATTTTTCTCTAGCTTTTAGCTGATTTCATTTATTCAGATTAAATAATTCTGTTGATTTCACAACAGAAAGATGTAAATGAAGAGTTCATAAAATATCCAAAATTATATTAATATTTTGGATTCAGTATCCAAACATTCATACAATAATCCTATTTTCCAAGAAAATTCACATATAAATTTTGTTGTACATTTTTCATCCACAGAAGTGCATCATTTTATATGATAGGCATGAACTAAGAAATGAAGGTCTCCTAATAGGTCAAAGATCAATCTGGAAGGGAGAAAATGGAGAACAAACTACAATAAACATCAGTTCATAGAGATCCTGGGGAGACACATCTAGAGGCCAAACAACAAGTTATTTTAAATACATAAAGAACAAATCTTTTATTTTTTAATGCATATTCTAAATAGCAGATGTACAACATATGTAGGCACAATTGGAATGTAGATCCCAGCAGATCCATTGAATTCTCTTTCTCAGTAACACAATTCTGATTCTGACCTCTCTCTACTTAACAAAGAAAACAAAGGAGGCAAAACTACTTATATGCTCTAGATTTAGTATAACATATTATTTGGTTCAAAATTCAGTCAAGGATTAGGAGTGGGGAGACCCAGGTTCTAATCTATCCTCAACCATGGAAGTTTTACTGGATGATTTTAGACGAGTCACCCTCTTATATACAACATGCCATATACAGTTGTTACTGAAGGGAATAACAGGAGGAATGAACATTATTCCTGTTTCTCTGAGCACCTGAATGAAAGGCTGGACATTAAATCTAATAAATAAAACCTGAGAATGACATCTTTCAACATAATAGTAACTATTGAATGATCATATGTAGGAATGGGCAGTGGGTACATCCTATTAGAAACATCTATTAAATATTTAGAGAAAAGACTGCATTGATGTACATTTTCGGAATAAGAAAGCATATGTTCTGGGTTCATACTTAATGTGAATGAAAAGTTTGTTTAGTTAAAAGTTAGTTTCTTACAGTGTATGAATCTCAAGTGTCCATAGTTTCCTGCCGGAATTATGGAGCCTAATATAAAGTGGGAGCACAATAGAGGTGGGTTCCTAACGGTTCGGTCCGGTTCTACTGAACCAATAGTAACTTACCGGCACGGTTCGATAGAACTGTTAGCAACCCAGGCCTGCCACACCTGTGAGCTGGTTCTTTCAGCTGCGCCATAGATGCCACCATCTTGGATTTTGCTTCTGCACATATGCAGAAGCTTTTTTAAAGCACTGTGCATGCATGCGCGCACAGCCACTGCACACTCCTGAGCGAACCGGTAGTAAGAAGATTTAGAAACTACCTCTGGAGCATAAGCCATGGAAGTACCTAGATTCAATAATTGACACAGAATAGAGATAGTAATGAAAGATACTTGTCAGGGAGGGGGTGCGTGAAGAAGAGGCAGGACACTAGAAACCTTTCAGCACCTTTATTTATCAATTACTCTGCTTCGAACTGCCAGCCGGCAGAAGGATCACTTCTTTTAAAGGTTCCCAGCTGGCTAGCCGGCCACTGACAGGCGTTTATTTTTCCCGCTGCTTGATTATCCAATCAGCAGTGGCTTATGCAAATACATATTCCTTCCATCTGCCCGTAACACCCCTCCCCTCTTAGTTTGTGCTTTGTCCAATTGCCGTTCTATGAACGTCACGTAATCACGTAAGTAGGCGGGTCTTACTATCGTCCTACTGGACCTGCGTGTTCCATTCTATTCTGGATTTCTGAGGGGCACGGTCATGTCTGTCCCTCCTCTGACTTCAGCTTGTGGAACCGTGGCCTCCGTATGGGCGGCTCTGGTTGCAGCTCATGGAAATCCACGCTGGATTCTGGCATCCTCAGGTATGTGAGGCTGGTCAATGGTCGGGCTTGAGATGAGGGCAAACTGGTTGTTTGGAGTCAGGGCTGGTTCCTCGCTGGCGTTCTGCTCGTCTGCTCCACTATATGCTCCGCGGGGCAGACGCTTGCCCTGCTCCGGTCCAACTCTTGGGTTGGCTTGTCCAGCAGTCTTCCCAGTAGCTCTCCCAGTCTCCTCCGGAGTTTGTCGATATGCCTCCATCATGTTTGGCCATCAACCAGTTCCACCTGATACGATTTCAGGCCAGTGACAGCAACCACGCTGGCCTTCTCCCACTTGGGGTCTCCGTTATAGTTTTGGGCAAATACGGGGTCCCCTACTTCAAAAGTCCTGGATGGCCAGGCAGAGTCTAACGGGACATCAGGATTATAATTTGGGTGCAGTCTGTCTAGCTGCGAACGTAGTTTCCTGCCTATGAGATGCTCTGCTGGGCTTCGGCCGGTGGCTGTGCTGGGAGTGATATGTTGGGCTAGTAGGAATTGGTCTATTCGTTCCTGCCAATCCCCGGGGCCCATTCGGACAAGCGTCTCCTTGGTCAGCCTTACCATGCATTCTGCTTGTCCATTGCTGGCCGGCTTGTAGGGTGCCACCAGTGCGTGACGGATGCCCAATTCGGCCAGGAACACCTCCATTTTCCTTGCTGTCAGTTGGGGCCCGTTATCAGAAACCAGGACATCCAGCAGGCCATGGGTTGCGAACAGCCTGACCAATACTCTTATGGTCACTTCCATTGTAATTGATGGCATGAGGCTGACCTCTAGCCACTTGGAGTATGCGTCCACCACAATTAAAAATGTTTGTCCTCCCATAGGCCCCGCAAAGTCATGTGCACCCTTGACCATGGTCCCTTTGGCCTCTCCCATTCATGGGGTTCTTTGCTTGGTGACGCTGGTCGGGTCTCCTGGCAGGGTAAGCAGGTGGCCACCCATTCAGTAATGTCTTTATCTATGTCGGGCCACCAGATGTAACTGCAGGGTAGTGCTTTCATCCGCACTATGCCTGGGTGTCCCACATGTAGTGTCTGGAGGACCTGTTTCCTTAGGGGTTGGGGTACGATCACTCTCTCTCCCCATAGGAGACATCCCTTCATGGTTGACAATTCAATTTGTTTATTTTCAAAACTTTTGAATTCCTCCCCCATCTTCTCTTTCGGCCATCCCCTCAACACCCAGTTTAAAACTTGCATTAAGATTTTGTCTTTACGGGTGAGTGAGGCGATCTCTTATGACGTGATGGGGCTGGATTCTTTGGAGTTGATGAGGAGCACGGTGGTTGCTGGAGTGGGGTCTTCCACCAATTCCAGGAGGGGACATCTGCTCAGTGCATCAGCATGTCCAATGTCTTTTCCTGACCTGTGGAATAGTGTGTAATCGTAGGCTGCTAGGAAAATGGACCAACTCGTCATTCTAGGGGACATATAGTTGGGTGTTTGTTTGTCCTCTGCTAAAAGTCCCAGTAGTGGCTTGTGGTCAGTCACTAGTTTGAATGGCCGCCCGTACACGTATTTGTGGAATATTTTAATGTCCGTGACGGCAGTCAGCGCTTCTTTATCGATTTGACTGTAATTGTGCTCCATGGGGAATAGAGTCTTTGAATAGAAGGCAATGGGGACTTCAGTTCTGTTGGGTAGCCAGTGGCTGAGGACTGCGCCAACTCTGAAAGGCGACGCATCACAGGTCACTGTGAGGAGCATGGTTGTGTTGTATTGCAGGAGGACGCTGTCGGATGATAGAAGGTTCTTTACTTGTTGGAATGCGCCTGCTTCCTTGGGTTCCCATGTCCACGGCGTCGCCTTTCCCAGCAGTCTATGAAGGGGTTCTGCCACAGTTGCTTTCTGCTTTAAAAAAACACTATAAAAGTTCAATAGTCCTAGGAAAGCCTGCAACTTTGTTTTGTTGGTGGGGGTTGGCACTTCTTGTATTGCCTTCACTTTACTTTTTGTGGAGTAGATGCCTGACCCATCGATGAGGTATCCAAGGAACTCGACTTGTTTGACCCCTAATTGGCACTTATCCTTTTTTACTTTGAGCCCTTTAAGGTGTCTCTCAGCCTCTGTAATAGTTGCTCCTCTGACTCTGCTGATATGAGGACGTCGTCAAAATAGGGGACGATGCCAGGGATGCCCTGCAGGATGTGCTCCATTAGGCTTTGGAATAGCCTGGGGGGCCACACTAACTCCAAATTGCAGGCGTTTGTATCTAAATGCCCTCCTATGAGTCCCTATTGTTTGTGCTTCCGCTGTGGCTGCGTCCACTGGAAGCTGTTGGTAGGCTTGGACCAGATCTAGTTTGGCAAATATTCAGCCCCTTCCCAAGGAATGCAATAAATGTTGGACCACAGGCACAGGATATGCGCTCTGCTGCAGTGCCTTGTGTAGTGTCCCCTTATAATTGGCACAGTTATGCATGGATCTGTCCGGTTTGATGGGAGTGACTATAGGAGTCTCCCAGGCCGCATGATCAATTGGCTCGAGGATCCCTTGGGCAATTAGCTGATCTAATTGTTCGTCCACCTTGGGCCTCAGAGAAAAAGGAACCCTCCTAGGCTTAATTCAGATGGGATGACACGGGAGTCCAGGTTAAAGGAGATAGGCTTGCCCTTATATTTACCCAAACTCCCGTCGAAGACATGCTTGAATTGCATCAGGAATTGGTCGAGCTCGCTCTGGCTGATGCAGTTGATCCCGTTGATGCTGAGTCTAAGGGGCTTGAACCATTCGACGCTGAAGAGCGTTGGTCGGTGGCCGGAGACTACAGTGAGGGGAAGCTTTCCTGTGAACCCTTTGAAGACCACCCTGACTTCGGTTCTGCCAAGACTTTTATCGGGTTCCCCTGGAAGTCGTTGAGGCTTATTGGCTGCTGCGTCAGTTGGCTTGTTGTGAGGGTCGGCTTGAGTTGCTTCAGGGTTACCCAGGATATTATTGTGAATGCAAAACCGGTGTCTAGTTCCATTCAGCATGGGGTCCCTTCGATTTGGGGAGATATATGGAATTTATCTCGGTCCCCTGCATCTGAATGACCCACAGTCGTGTGGTAGATCCCCCAGTTGGGATAATTTTCTTCTCTTCTCTGGTGCCGTTGGACTCTGGGCCTGGGCGCCTCTTGTCCCCCATATGGCCTCGGTGGTGGTGCCATTGGCATGGGTCCTGGCATGATGGCCCAGCAAGCTTCGGCAATGTGTCCCCTTCTCTGGCACCTCCGGCAGATAGCCTCTTTAAAACAGCACGCTGCCCTAGTGTGGCTCCCCAGGCAGGGGAGCAATGGGGCTGTCTCATTTCACCGTCTCTGTTGCTCATCTGTCGCTCTTGTTGGATGCGGTGGATGGCTTCCTCCTCCTCGGATTCCATGTCATACTCTGGGACCTCGGTCGCCCAGTCTGGTTCCCGGTGATGCACTCCGCTGGTCTTTCAGATGTTGGCTATGGATTTGTCTGATGACTCCATGGCTCAAGCGTACTCGATTGCACTCTGGAAGGTAACTCCCTTCTTTGTCTTACATTTTTTTCTGTAAGGTGAGGTCTCTCATCCCAAGGATGATCTGATCCCGCATCATCTCTTCTGGATTTACAAAGTCACATTTTGTTGCGATCTCCCTCAGCTTTGCAACAAAATCATTTATTGTCTCCCCCTTTCTTTGGCGCCAGTGATAAAACTCATTCCTGCTGACCATGGGAGTTGCCGTTGGTGCGAAATGGTCCATCAGGGCTGCTTGCAGGGTGCTCCAGGCGATGGCTTCGATGTCATCATGTGCCACAATTGTCTAGGCCATCTGGTAGATCTTTGTCCCACAGTAGGTGAGGAACAAGGCTCTCTTCCTGTTGTCCGGCAAAACTTGGTAATTGTTCGCCTCCAGGAACATTCGGAATCTTCCCATGCATGTATGGCATTCTTCGTTATGCAGATCAAAGATTGCTTGTGCGGGTGAAGGTTGAGTTGCCATTCTTGGGTTTGGCTGGTGTAGGATTCTTGTCCTCTATCAAGATGGCCGCAGATGCCACGAGGTTGCTGTCTTCCTGGTTCTTCTTCAGGATCCCATCTTCATTGCCAGTGTTAGGTACAGGGTGTATGAAAAAGAGGCAGGACACTGGAAACCTTTCAGCACCTTTATTTATCAGCTACTCTGGCAGACAGATCGCTTCTTTTAAAGGTTCCCGGCTGGCTAGTCGGCCACTGACAAGTGTTTATTTTTCCCGCCATTTGATTATCCAATCAGCGGCGGCTTATGCAAATACATACTCCTTCCGTCCGTACATAACAATACTAAAGATTAAGAAAAGTATAAGGAAAATGAATAATGACAAAGAAGGTGGGGGGGAAAAAGACATCACATTTGGTGCTTCTTTTACAAGCATATGTCTTAATATAAAGAACAGTCATTGGGAAATTTAATTGGTAGCAAGTGGGAGTGATTATTTTCTAATGTAAATTAAAATGCACTTCTAAATCTTATTACTTACCATGAGAAAATGAAAGTTTGGCTGGTTACAAATAGTAGATTTAAATGATGAATTTTCATGATTACAATTTTATTTCCCATTGCTGCTGTCCTGCTAATTACAAATTGTCAGCCTCTTTGTCTGCTGTTATTTGCACTGATATTATTTTTCATTAAAAGCAAAGAGCACATTTAATATCTAAAGCTCAGTCTATGCTTTAAGTGCACAATTATTTGAGTTTATCTACTAAATTGCTGCCTTTCCTTGCGATAATTATTTTAATACCTGTTTATCTATTTTTCTAACTCTGCATTTGCATTTTTCTTTGTAAATCCAGCTGAAGTTAATAATATGCATACTGTTGTTATTCAGTGAAATTTCAGACTTAAGACCATCTGCAAAAAAGTGTGTTTGTAGGGGACCCTGGCTGGGTGCCTGATGTTTTAGACAACAATTCTGTCTTCAAAAGGTGTACTGTGTAGCAAAGCAATTCATTGGCAAACATAAACTTAAAAGACTACAAAGATTTTCTTTTTGAGGGAGCAAAAGTCAGGCACATGGAGAAGACTATGAGGCTATAGAATATCAAAGAGATTTAATACAGATAACTCTGGAGGAGGCATCCCAGGGTCACGAAATGTTGTAATGAACTGAGGTCATGTGGACCCCCACAGTCATCAGCAGAGAAGCCCTTGTACTTATACCCTCCCCTCTTTCCCCCCCATCTAGAATATACTGTACCTATTCTTCTTCAAAAGTACTTTCATTAAGGGAAAATGCTGAAAAAAGGAAACATAAATCAAGATGAAATAGGAGTCATACACACATGTTCTAAAATATTCACAGCATGTAAAAGCCACAACAGCTGCCTCCCCCAGCCAGCTATGAAAATCCCTTCTTCTGGAAAAATACAAACTGTCTCTTGTTCTCTTCTCTTGTATACACACCCAGGCAGAACACTAAGAATGTGACCTGCATTCTTACTTGACCTTGATTAAACAGCATTCGTTGTTGAATTCTTTGAAACAAATTACTTGTGAAAATGGAAACCAACAAATAGAAGACAAAAGGGCAAACATGTCTCTGAACTGTCTAGAGACTGGCCTTATAGCAAAAGGTTAAATGTTTGTTTGCATGCTGAAGATTAGCATGGCAAGGAAAAGAGATTATCAGGGAGCATGTGTATTACACATAACACAAACACACATGGAATAGAAATGTGTGTCTGCATTGTTGTTACGGGCAGGGTTCATCACTTCCCCTCATTCTCCTCCAGAAATGTTTGTATGCATATGTGTGCAATATCCACACACTTGTCGTATGACTTTTATGCTGTGTGATGGCTACTAGATGCATGTTATGCTTATATTGTGAAATGCTGGATTCATGTTCTCACTATCAAAATTGTGTCTCTAATTTATTGATTTATCAATATATTAATGAAATCCTGCAATCACAGGAATCTCAGAGTTTAATAAGGTTTAACAAATAAAACGAAGTATAAAAAAATTAAGACAGATACTTCCCACCCAAAAAAAGTATTTAGTTTTTTCCAGAAAGCAGACAATGTTGGAGACAAATAAATCTTATATGGAAAGTCGTTTCAGACGGACAATCTCATCACTGAAAAACAATGTTGTCAGGAACCTCTGAAAAAAAAGGAGACAACCAGCTATTTTTCCAGGGCTGAAAAATTGATTCTGCAAATAACTAGCCATAAAGGGCTTTTGACTTGGGCCTTGAATTTATCTGTTACATTATTCCTGGACTTCTATTATGTGTGAATGATTTGTCAGAAGTACCTGGAATTATTACTTGATGTTAGTTTGCATTCAGTGGCTGAGGGAAGGTAGATTTGCAGAATGAAGGCCATCCATAAAACAACTCAGTTTTGATAGGAATGTACGCTGGCTGGAAGCCTATTCAATGGTCACTTTAATCAGATACCAGCAACAGGTCATTGGCATGCATATTTTCAGAGAGTCGTCAGTGACCTTTCAGGTTTGTAACATTGTACAGTATTTATAGATCAAGGTTCACTGATGTGGATATTTCAGCAATATCCTGAAAATTCAAGAATGCATCCTTGCTGGTAAAGAAACACAGCTGCCAGGCTTCTCAACCTTTTCCAACAGGAGAGTTAGGCCATCAAAAGGGCAGTAAATAGGAAATTCTTTTTATTTCTACCTCCATTGTTGGCTGTTTCAACACATCCTGTTTATGTTTTGATTATTTTTTCTCCCAAGTATTTGACAAAGAGTTTTGGCTTCCATTCAAGCAGTTGAACACAAACTGTTGACAACTCTCTAAATTCTAATTCTCAACATTTATCTTTCTCGTAATAAAGCAATCAACATATAGTAATAAATTATGCCAGAAGAGTCAATCCAGATCAGGATAAGAAAATTATTGAATTTTAAGGTATTTAAATTATTTCTTAGAGAGATAGTTTCACTTTAAATTGTAAAAAAAAAAAAAAAAACCTCCATTCGGTTGTGTTTGATTCTTGGGGTCCTGGTCACTTCAAGTCCCTTCAATTTTCTTGGCAAGTTTCTTTTTGAAAGCAGTTTGCCAATATTTCTTTTCTGAAATAAATTGATTAGCCAGCCTACTTTGTGCCTAAGGAAGGAATAGAACTCTGAGTCACCTGGTTTCTAACCTAATGCCTTAATCACTACACCAAACTAGCTCTCCTAAATATTGTAATATGACTTTAAAAGAAAAGATACAAATAATATAGAAATCCTAAGTTTGGGTGGGTGGGTTAATTCTATCCTGAATGGTATTAGACAAACAGTAGTGTTTTGTCTTAAAGTTTTCATTATGAGAGTGATGTAGAAAATAAAATTGAGAATTAACGATAGAAAAATCAGGTTCCAGTTCCTCCTGAATCATGAAAGTCACTCTATGTTCTTGGATCAAGTCCCATCTCAAACAGGAGTCAGACTTTGATTGCACAGTCATGATCTATCCACACATGTCTCCTACTCTGGCTTACAATACTTTGATAGATATAAAATAGAGTAACCCCTACCATAATAATCCTGAACTTCTTAAAATAAGAAGTGGATCCAGCACATGGTAAATATCCCATTCCTCCCACTTGCCATTTTCTTCTAATAACATTGTTCTTCTACATCTGTTAGCTCTATTCTATTCTTGGACAGAAGTGAAAACAGTTTGGTAGACATGATCCTTTTCCTATTTTCATCACTGATTTTTATACATTCCCAATCTCCATCTTCAGTTCACAGATTAGCATGAAAATGCACGTGCAGAAGATCTGCAGGATATTGTAACAAAAAGTCAAAATGTTGACCATCATATGTGCAACTCACATAACAAACAAGCAGAGCTTCAATGGCATTATTGTGACTGCTGTCTTGACTTTTTTAAAAACCTCAGCCTGTGTATATCCCTGCACATGTGCATACAGGAAGCTGCAGAATTTCATTTCTAAATCCAAAAATACTTTTTCTCACTGGAACATTTTACAACATGCCAGATGTATTGGCGAAAAAATGGTAACTGTTGTCACAACCATTATTACCTCCCTGTAACAATAAAAATAAGTAAAAACAAATAAACACCTGTAATATTCTTTCCTGCTGTTTTATCATTATCACCTGCCTTATGTGAATAACTGCAGTCTCTTTACAATAAATAGAAAATTAGCCCTTAATATTTGATTCAGAAGTTGATTAGCATGCAGTGATGATAGTGACAGTAATCTTCAGGTGGAGAATTTGGTGCCATCCAACTGATATGGAGTTCTATTCTCAAGATCTCCAAGCATAAGAAGTGGATATGTAAGTTTAAAACTTCTTAATGTTGTAAATTCAATTATTGTAGCAAATAAGTCCTAAGATCTGTTTTAGAAATTGTATGTCAGATGATTATACTATAAATTCTGATGGATGAAAACAGACTTTAGAAACATATTTTTAAACATTGAAGCTATAAATATAAAGATGAATTTGCATGGTTACTGTATGTATCTTCTTGTATTTAATATTTTAGAGAAAATTTATAAAAAATGCTTAAGGGTTAACTAATCAATATTTCATCTGGTTACTTGCTACTGATATTCAATAACCAAGACTTCCTGAAGAGGCCAATATTTTTATCTCTGAAATATAACAAAGAAACTCTAATAATTTGACTATGCTATTAGCTACAAAAAGAGGAGGTGGAATTGCACTATATGTAAAAGATCACTACATATCTACAGAATTTGTCATGATCAAAGATAAAAACCCTCCAGAATGTATATGGGTCAATATAAAAGTGAAAAAAGTGATTCAAGAAGAAACCAGCATGACTGCACAAAGATCTCTCTGACAAACTGAAAAACAAAAAGGACAAGTACAAAAAATAGAAAGAGGAACACATAACTAAGCCTAATTATCAGCAGATATCCAGAATATGCAAAGATGAAGTCTGGAAAGCAAAGGTACAGAATGAACTAAGGCTTTCTACAAAAGTCAAAGATAATTTTTAAAAGGTTTCTTTTAACTAGAAAAAGGACAAGGAAACAGTAGGTTCACTAAAGAGAGAAGATGGCAAGGACGTAACAGGCAGAAGGGAGAAAGCAGAGCTGCTTAACTTGTTCTTTGCATCAGTCTTCATGCAAAAAGAAATTATAACCGAACATACTAAAAAAACTATTGTAAATGACAAACTAGAAATAAAAATAAAAATAAGCAAGAAAACGGTAAGAGAACACCTATCTGACTTTGATGAATATAAATCACTGGGTCCTGACATATTACACCCCAGAGTTCTGAAGGAGCTGGCAAATGTTATCAGAATCATTGTACCATATCTTTCAAAAATCCTGGAGCATCCGAGAAGTACCTGAGGATTGGAAAAGGGTTGATGTTGTTCCATCTTCAAGAAAGGGGGGGGGAAAGACTCAGGAAACTACAGACCAATCAGTCTAACATCAATATCTGGGAACATCCTGGAAAAGATAATCAAGAAACATCTGTGAACAATACTGTACAAGCAAATAAAGTTATAACTAGTAGCCAGCATGGGTTTGTTAAAAAACAGATCATGCCAAACCAATCTTATTCCATTCTTTGATAAAGTGACTAAATTAATAGACCAGTGAAATGCTGTGAACATAGTATACTGAGATTTCAATAAAGCATTTGACAAAGCAGACCACAACCTACTTCTTGGTAAGTTAGAAAAATGTGGACTAGACAACATCACCACCAGATGGATTTGTAGCTGGATGGCAAACAAGTATTCAACAAGTAGTCCTTAATAGTACTACATCCATATGGAGAGAAGTAAGCAGTAGGGTACCACAAGGCTCCGTCTTAGGCCCAGTACTCTTCAATATCTTCATAAATGACTTAGAGAATAGAAGGGAAAATCATCAAATTTGCAGATGCCACTAAATTAGCAGGAGTAGCCAACACCCCAGAAGACAAGCTCAGGATGCAAAAAGATCTTGACAAACTTGAACAATGGGTGCTATCCAACAAAATGAATTTTAATGTGGAGAAAAACAAAGTTTTACATTTAGGCAGGAAAAATCAAAGGTATAAGTACAGACTAGGCGAGACCTGACTCAAAAACAGTAACTGTGAGAGGGACCTTGGAGTCCTAGTGGATGATCATTTGAATATGAGCCATATTCCCTGCTGGGAAAAAGCTAATATAATCCTGGGTTGTATAAACAGCTTGGAACAGCTTGCCTTCAGAAATCATGGGCGCTCCATCACTGGATGTTTTTAAGAATAGACTAGAGTAGGGATGTCAAATTCAAGGCCTGCTGGAAACAGAGAAGGAATGGCCCGTGGTGCCTTGGCCCGATCCTCCCGAGCTCTGTCTCCTCTGGCAGTGTACTAGAGCAGATCGTCACAGCCAAAATGGAGCACAGCCCTCCCGAGCTCTGTTTTTGCTGGGAGCATGGTGCAGGAGACTGGCAGAGCAGAAAACAGAGCTCAGGATGGTCACACAAAGTCCTCGTAGCTCCATTTTTTGTGGCAGCCTGGTACAGGAGGCCATAGTAGTGGAAAACAGCTTGGGAGGGCTGCCTGCACTCCTTCTGCACTCTGTTTTCGCTGGCAGAGTGGTAGCAAAACAAACTACTAGCAAAAGTGGCATTTGATCACAAGGCAAGGAGGCATTGAGAAATGTTTCCGCTTTCGCATTTGAGCATCCAAGAAGGGACAGGAATGGAGAAAGGGAAAGATGAAAGGCAAAGAAAAAGATGGGAAGATGGGAAGAGAGCAAGGAAGGAAAAAGAAGGAAAGAGAGGAAGGAAGAAGAAAGGAGA
>JANHFT010008936.1:188716-199398 GCA_032467955.1 Pseudoxenodon macrops
GCTGGAGGAGGAGGGGGGGGCAGGAAGCTTTGTCTTTAAAAACATGTTTCTCCTTTTCTGTCATCCAGGGAAATATAATATTCTGCCTTTTTAATATTTTCCTAGGATATTTCATTCCTCTAGGAGGTGGTGGGTGCTAACTTGATTGTGGGCATCTAAATTTTTTCTTGTTGGCCTCTCTGGAATGTTGGACTAGCAGCTATATGAAACTTTGCTTGCTCTAATAAGTTCTTAATATCTTACTAGTTCTTTCAAAGCTATAAAGCTTTGCAGCCATTGAAGTTATCTGCAGTCTCAGTGTCACACTTTCTCTACTCAAATATTTCCCTTATTTTGTGAAAAGGAGCTTGGGAATTGGGGTTTGAACACACAATGTTATCAGAGTAAAATATATTAGTCTCTCCATTCCTCTACTGAAACATACATCTAAGAAATTGCTAATCCATTATGTCAGAAAGAGCAAATTATTCTTTATAATGTAAATTAATATTGTGTTACACAACAATATTTATAGATATATCTGGCTACATGTAATATGCAGTTCAGCCTTTGAAAGATAAAAAATATTCCAGACTGTAAAAACAGTTTACATCAGAAATCTTATTGGATTTCTGTCAAAACATTACACACTGTTAAGATAATTTTTCTAAGTAGATGGGTATTTTCTTAGGATGCATACTGTTCAGAACAGTTAAGCTTCTAAAAGAATGGAAAAACTGATTCAGCAAACTATCTGGGGCCATATGCTTTCTTAGATAAGAAAGAGGGGTTTAGTTTTCAGGTCTTAATATGTTTCACAGATACTATTCTGGTATTTTCTGCAGTCAAGTCAATTAAATTGTGCCTAATTTTTGCTAATTCTAAATTTCAGAGGTAAAATTTACAAAAAGTGGAATATACATCTGGAAGGCCATTTTGAAGGAGAGCAAAGGCTGGAATGAGAGCCAATTTGGTGTAGTGGTTAAGACATTAGGCTAGAAATAGGGAGACTCTAAATTCTAGTCCCACCTTAGGCACAAAGCTGGCTGGGTGACCTTGAGCTTTCTGTTAGTCCTAGGAAGGAGGCAATGCAAACCGCTTCTGAAAAACTTGCCAAAAAAAGTGCAGGGACCTTTCCAAGCAGTCTGCAAGAATTGAATGGAAGGGAGGGAAATGGCTCCTTTACTACAGGGGTCCCCAATCTCCCGGCCATGGACTGGTACCAGTCTGCAGCCCATTGGAAACCGATTCACGCAAGTGGCAAGCAATCAGGAAAAACTTCTAAGAAAACATGTGCAGAAGCTAAGTTGCATGTAGGAAACCCTTCCCCTCCCCCCAGCCACTGCTATTTGCTGATGCTGGGTCATGGAGTCAGAAAGTTTGGAGACCGCTGCTCTACTACAACCATCCAATAGTTTTAAGTCCCAATATATTGCTGTTGCCAATTATTCTACTTTATAAATGATAGGCAGATGCTGTTTGCTAGAGAATTAGATGGTGATGGAAAATCAAACTGGAAATCACTGGAATATACACAATCAACTGTCAGATGTGTCACAATTATTTAGTTTGGCATGAAAGAAGCAATTGTTCTGACTGAGTGGAAACTTCTCTATGGAAAGCATGTCATAACTAATGTAATTAGTAAAAATAATGGATCTAGGGAATTCTTGCTGGGAAAGAAGTGATGCTGGAATGGAGGAGTAGTCAACCCAGTTATTAAAAATTGGTTCTGAGTTGGACAATCCAAAATTGAAAAAAAAAGCAATGGGAAAAATAACTTAGAACTTCAATTTTTATTATCAAAAATGCTCAGAGTCTTGTTTGGTTTATTGCTTGTTTATTTTCATGTTGGGCATGTGCACCTGGTGGTTTCCAAGGTAATATACCATGAGCAAAGCCCATGTTGTGGGCTGTTTTCAGATTAGGAACCCTTGAAGAGAAGAGGAATAGAAAGAGCATCGCAGAAAAGAACAGTAACCCTAAACCACTTCTGGTTTCTTTAAAAAAATGTAAAAGCACAGTAAGAATGACACAGAATAGAAATGTTTCAGTAGGTTAAAAAAAAAAACACTTTGAAATTGGAAGATATTTTTGGCAAGACTATTATTTTATTTACTTTTGCCATAATAATTTACTGCTTATAACGCCTCGAACATATGGGACATTTGGAAATGAAGTCCAAAAATATAGCTTAATCAACAATGCATTTTCCATCGCAGTGAATTAATGCTCTGGATATTTCAAAATAAACAGAAGACATGGAAAATACTTGCTTTGAAGCTTGAGACATCCCTATCAGCCTCAAGCAATATTTTAGCTTCCCGTTACTAATCAGTTGGGGGCACAAAGACCCTTTTCAAGAAAATGTGTGACTCTGGACTTCTGTTCCTCAAGATAAATAAGCATCTGGTTTAAAAATACAGCAAAAGAAAAACGGAAAACCTACAAATAGAGGAAAACTGTCTATTCTGGTTGAACTATGTGAAACAGCAGCATTGTTTACTTTGCATATTCAAGAGGGACGTGCTTCAACTGAAAACAAAAATTATCACAGATTATGTACATGTGAACACAAAAGGCCTCACCTTGTGAGGGGAAACTGCCACATGCTATTTCCACTTACGGAATCTTCCTCGCAGATAGAGATATCACTCTCTGTGCTAGTTAAAGTATTTGTTTGGGAATGCAGTTCTAAGATAACCAAATCCTAATAAAAATAATAATGGTTTGAAAGATAGCTTGATAAAATAAGCCTCCACTTCACCAAATGTAAGAAAAGTAAAATAAAATCTAGCAGTGGCATTTGCAGAAGGCAGGCAAGGAGGGCCAGGGTGAAGTTTCACCCTGTCACACACAGGTCCAAAAGAGGCAGATGCTTCTAACAAATGCACCAAGTTCAGGTAAACTTTATGTAAAACTTTATGTAAAACTATAAGATAATGTACCTATTAGCAAGAATGAAAATGAGCACATAAATTCTTCCATTCATCATTGATACTAATATATTTTAAAGCTATACAAATCCCCTAGAAAAACAGCAGATTATATTTCCATTACTAACATTGAAACCTTAGTGTAATGATAAAAGTCTTTGGCTAGAACCTAGGATACTGAAATTCAAGTCCCCACTTGTCTACTGAGTTCATTAGATAACTTTGAGGTGGTTCCTATTCTTCTTCAGTCCAACATACAGTACAGAGGTGGGATTTAGCAGGTGCTGACCAGTTCTGGAGAACCGATAGTGGAAATTTTGAGTAGCTTGGAGAACCAGTAAATACCACCTCTGACTGGCCCCGATTCCATCTATTCTCTGCCTCCTGAGTCCCAGCTGATCGGGAGGAAATCGGGATTTTGCAGTAACCTTCCCCTGGAGTGAGGTGGGAATGGATATTTTGCAGTATCCTTCCCCTGCCACGCCCATC
Source organism: Pseudoxenodon macrops (assembly GCA_032467955.1). Taxonomy (NCBI): domain Eukaryota; kingdom Metazoa; phylum Chordata; class Lepidosauria; order Squamata; family Pseudoxenodontidae; genus Pseudoxenodon; species Pseudoxenodon macrops. Next base: position 192,121 of record JANHFT010008936.1, read on the forward strand.
CAGCCACGCCCACAGAACCGGTAGTAAAAAAAATTGAAACCCACCACTGGTACAGTAGCTCCACAGGTTATGGAGATGAAATGAGGGATAATGCCATGTACACTGCCTTGAGTTTCTAGAGCAAAAGTGGCTAAAATATGATAATAAATGATACAAAATTATTTATAAAATGCTACTAAGTAGAGTAATACTGCAGATATATTAATTATATATTAATGTATTAATCTTTCTACATGTAGGTAAAAGTACATAAATGTAAATGTAACTGTCTAAAAGTGAATTAAATTGGATAACAGTTCAGCTCTAGATAAGAATAAAATATTTTGCATTCAAAATAGTCTCCAATAAATTTGCCACTTCCAATTCTAGAAATACTTTCTAGGCGCCAGACTAGCCTTGCATGGAGAGCAATGACTTTGCTCAATCATGTAAACACTGGTCAGTACACTCCCCTCCCCCCACAATACAGAGATTATAGGAACCTGTTTGGGACAAGGCAAATTTGGATTGTTAACAGCATGAGAGGAACTTATTCACAAAATGATTGCCATACAAAACCTTTCTGTTAGCAAATTGCTGCCATAATTGGAATGGCTGATCACAAAATATTCATTACACAGAAAGTTAACTGGCTATCTTCAGACCACCTCAATGGGCCTTTTTTCTGCAAATAATTATAGCACTTTGACCTGAGTATGCTGCCTTATTTATTTATTTCTAAAATACTATCTTTTAAAAGTATGCCTGGTGCCAATTTACATTGCTAAATACCCTCCCTCCTTTTTGAAGTAAGTTTCTGCCTACCTGTTTTCACTGCACTTATGAAGCAGCGCTTGTGGGGAGGGGACTGCATTAAAACCACCAGATTCTGGTGAGATCAAGTGGGCGAAGGGGTAGGTTTTATTTTCCATTGCTATGTGTCTCTTTTCTTTTTTACAGAATAAAGTAACTCATTCTTCTGTTATGACTGAGTATAATAAACATGCCTTTGGCATATACAGTAGAATTCTGTCCCAGAATTCTAGATGAGGACCATAAAATACCAAACTAGTTAAATACTATTTTTTTCCCAGGACTGAACTCATATTACCTGGAACTACCGTATATAGCCCTTCTCCTCTCCTCTCCTTTCCTCTCTTCCAATAAAACTAATCCTAGACCCTATTCACTGAGTTTTAGGGAAGAATGCAAAAAAGGGATTCCCTTCCCTTCCAGCTGTTTTTCTATTGTTTTCTTTTCTATTGTTTGAAGAGCTTTATAAGCTTTATAAAATACACCTTTGCTTTATTCTTCTTGTATGATTCAAGGACAAAAGCACTTTTCTCTCTTTAGGAATCATCTACTGATCATATCATATTACTGTTTCTTTGTTTCTAACTTAGGCAATTTTGTCTTCAGCAGACATACACAACTCTGTAATTTTGTTTATCATTTATTTATGACAGCTTTCCTAATGATGGTGTTTTCTAGATATATAGAAACTACAACAGTCAGAATTCCGAAGAAAACTGACTTAGGGACAACTCTGATAATTACATAAGAAGGCTGTGAATCGTATAGTCCATGATTAAAAATGTACAGTACATGTAAGACTTAACCTGTTCTTCTCATGTGGTTTTCCTAAGTGAAACTGTTTTCATCCTTAAAGCACATACAAGAAACCCTGGCAAGGTTTGACAACTTTTTTAGGTCTCAGGTGCCAGGATTTTGACAGACTTGAACATTGGGCTCTAGCTAACAAAATGAAATTCAATGGTGAAAAAAGTAAGGTTCTACATTTAGGCAAGAAAAACAAAATTCATAGGTACAGTATATGTGGTACCTTGCTCAACAGTAGTAACTGTGAGAGGGAGTCCTAGTGGACAACCATTTAAATATGAGCCAGCAGTGTGCAGCCGCTGCCAAAAAAGCCAACACAGTTCTAGGCTGCATAAACAGAGGGATAGAATCAAGATCATGTGAAGTGTTAGTACCGCTTTAGAATGCCTTGGTAAGGCCACACTTCGAATGCTGCATCCAATTTTGGTCATTGCAACATAAAAAAGATGTTGAGACTCTGGAAAGAGTGCAGGGAAGAGCCACAAAGATGATTAGGGGACTGGAGGCTAAAACCTATGAAGAACAGTTGCAGGAAGTGCGTATGTCTAGCTTAATGAAAAGAAGCAGTTGGAGTAGCATGATAGCAGTGTTCCAATATCTAAAGAACTGCCATAAAAAAGAGAGGGTCAACCTATTCTCCAAAGCACCTGAAGGCAGGAGAAGAAGAAAATGGATGGAAACTAATCAAGGAGAGAAGCAACCTAAAATTAAGGAGAAATTTCCTGACAGTGAGAACAATTAACCAGTGGAACCGGTTGCCTTCAGAACTTGTGGGTGCTCCATCACTGGAGGTTTTTGAAGAAAAAATTGGACAGTCATTTGTCAGGAATGGTATAATATCTCTTGCTTGAGCAGAGGCTTGGACAAGAAGACCTCTAAGGTCCCTTCCAACTCTGTTATTCTGATTGCAATAATGTGACTGTGGGAATGCTGGGACAGGCAGTAACTGAGGACTGGTCATAATCCAATTCATTCATCGCAACAGTCATTGAATGAATGGACATTAATCAAAGACTATATATACATTTTCATGAAGAATAGTCAGTTTAGTGAAATAAAAATAGATTGGATTCAGACTTACCTCACTAATTTTCTAGAATCAGTAATCTTAACCCTTTAAACATTGATAACTGAAACATAAGTGATTTCAGTAGCTTTCATTACAGTATGTTTGCTTGATCTCATCCACAGTTTCTTTGCTCAAAATCAGCATCAACTCTAGAACTGTGACAAACAATCCTTCTGTGAATGTGTCTTAAGAGAGGGGACAGAATCAATCTTACTATTCTTTGCGGTTAATAAATAAAAGCTGCAGAATTATTATCCTACCTTGTGTCTGTTAGCATGTCAACCACCGCAGCCATACAAGGACATTGTCCATGCACCAAAGATTTACTAAATGCTCATAAAGCAGAATACAAAACAGAAAACTAAAGGAGACCAAAATACAGGAAATTTCAGCCAATCAGGAAAAAAAGAAGCAGACTAGTAAAGATATCCTCAGCAAATATCCCCAGCAAGATTCAATGGGGATTTAATGACGTTCTAAATTATTAAAATAAGACCAAAACGTTCAGTATAGTTTGTTGAAAAAAGTCTCAATTCTTTTTCTTCATCATCTTTTTCTTTCTGTGTAACAGAGGTGGGTTCCTAAGGGTTCGGTCTGATACTACCGAACCGTTAGTAACTTACCGGCACAGTTCAGTAAAACCATTAGTAATGCAGGCCTGCCACACTCCCGAGCCGGTTCTTTCAGTGCTGCGGAAGGCATTGCCATCTTGGATTGCGCACACGCGGCCGCAGCACGCCCCTAAGCGAACTGGCAGTAACAAGATTTAAAACCCACATCTGCTGTATATGTACCCCATTCATTCTTTCCATATATCAGTGTTTCTCAGACGTGTGGTCCAGAGACCATGAGGATCTTCCAAGATTTTTTATTTATTAAAATATAGGGGTTTTTCATGAAAAAAAATGTTTATATCTAATATTATTTTTACAATATTATTTATGATTCAATAAATAAACATTATCCAAATGTGTCATTTTTATGTTTAATACAGTAAATATTAAATAATGTATACAATCAAAAGCTCTTTTGCAGTCCTCCATATCTTAAAAGTAGAAGGCAAAAAACTTTAAGGAACACCACCTTATATTGAGTTACCATTCTCAACTAGTGGCACATCCAGAGTAGAACAGCAGGTGGTGCTATAGGCTAAATAATATATCACCACCACCACCACCCAAAAAAAGAAATCTAAATTTAACCATTAAGCTATATCTAGATTTGAGAAGAAGAGGATTGATCACCTAAAGGTTTCAGGAACAATTCTTTGCAGGTCTAGAGAAGAACAATATATTCTTCATTTCTTTAGTTTGGATCTGTAGGATTTCAAATATTATAGTATAACCATGAATTGTGCCTTTCTTTCTTTCTTTCTTTCTTTCTTTCTTTCTTTCTTTCTTTCTTTCTTTCTTTCTTTCTTTGAGGGGGAACTTTTTTCAAGTTCTGCTCCCATGATGGTTACATATGGGATATACATCTGATAAATAATAATCCAGATGTAATATGAATGGGGGGGAAAAGAAGCAAAAAATCAGTTTAAATAGCTATAAGGATAATCTTTACTGCAGAGGTTACACTCAAGAAATCCACATCCAATCTATATTGCAGATCTTAGTGCAGTTTGATGGGCTTTTCCAGGTCTGGGGGTGGGTTTTGGTGGGTTCCTCTTTTGCTCACGGCCTTGAAGCAGAGTGGAAGTGGATGATTGCCACAGCAGCAGGTCGATCATCTTAAAGCTGGGGTTTTGATGATTTGAAAAAGGATTGCCTGATATGTTGAGATTGTGACTTTCCCAGAAATGCAATTTCTAATGTGCATAGCTAATAGAGATGACCTTGCTGCAGTCACCGATGGAAAGGACAAATTAATGAGGCAGAGAAGTAAGAATAGTTATTTCTGATCCACTATGTTACTAAGGTGGGTGTATGCAATAAAAACCACTGTTGCTTTATGTGGCCTTCTCAAAAGTTTCTTTGAATTGCAACTGGACTGAGATTTACCTCTCCTGGGGTTCTAAATCATGTGAGAATCCTACCCAAGTAGAAAAGAATCCCTAACATAGACATACAGTGTACAATAGAGGGTTTCAGGAACAACAATACTGAACGCATGGGAAGAAGAATCTCCCTCCCAGAGGTAGGTTCTGAATCTTCTTACTGCTGGTTCACTCAGGGTCGCGCCTTGAGCGCATGCACAAAGCACGCAAGAGCGCGCACGGCAGTCAAAAACTAGCTTCTGCACATGCATAGAAGCAAAATCCAAGATGGCGGCATCCACGGAGACACTGACAGAACCGATTCCATAACATCATTGCAGAGTTACTACCGGTTCTATAGAACTGGATAGAACCAGTAGGAACCCACCTCTGCTCCCTCCCACTCTTGGGTTTATAATTGCAGGATGGGAAAGTGAATTACTAAATCTGGCTTCTCCTCTTACCAGATAGAGAACTAGACCTTCATATTTTATCACACTGATTGGATTCACAGCATAGCCTTATGAAGCGTTATGCAGTTTGTAAACCATGATTAATTTTATCATTTATTTTTGGTTTGTTTATAATATTTCTAAACTATCCTAATTTCACATCTTACTGTTTTATGAAATAATAATCAGCATTTGACATTTATTTATTTATTTTTAAAATCAATGACCCCCACTAGGGGAAAAGGACATTCAGAAGCTTCCTAAAAGCCATAAGTTGAAGAGTCAAATATATCTCTGGTGACTCCAGGTTCCATAGGTTGGGAACAGAGTTGAGAAGCCTTTTCCCACCTCTCCACATACAAACACATAGAATGAGTGTATTGCTGTCCATAACCCAGAAGGTTGTGCCAACCGAACCAATGGTGGTTTTAATTAACAAACTATAGTTACACAAACTGGGTCTTAGTGTGGTAGGTAACATAATCAGTCATTGTCTGTTTGGGTTGAGCACTAAATGACTCATGAAATGATACTGTGCAAAGAAAGGCCAAATCAGAATGAAAGGAGGAACCAGATCTGGGCTGCAAAAATCTGGATGATGAAAACTCTTTATTTGCATCCTTTCCTTGCTATTCGGTGTTGCCCTAGTAACCTGAGGTCAATCCTTGTCCTTCTCTAGTCCCAATGGAAGCTGTTCTAGCTTCCCACAAGCCTATCAACCAGTATGCGTGAATGTCATGCTGGTCACCACTTATTATAATCAGTTTCATTATTGCTACGGTGCTCAATTTTGTTCTGAGCTCACATGATTGAAAGCTCCTCCATAAGCAACTCCACCCCCTACAGTTCCACATAGTAAACTAAAAGCCAAAGGGAGGGTGTGGGAAATAAAATTAATTTGCTCATTTGACTGATTGAGTGTTGCTTGAATTAACGCCCAGAGCAGCATGTCATCTAGGGCCAACTCTATCCATAAATCTCTTTAAACTGTTTTCCATTTCATGGCATTGTTTTTGATGCTTCATAATGATCCATTACTTGGGCTTCACATTCTCAAGAAGCTCACAGTGGGGGTTTCTGGTGACACTTCTCAGAGCCAACCTAGAAGGCCACAAACAACATCTCCCCCATTTATCAATGGGAGCTGAGAACAGCAACCTTGCCAAGCTATTCTAATTAGCTGTCAAAAATGTTATGAGGAAATGAAGACTATTTACCCTAATTAACCTTGGCATAATGTCTACGGGCAGTTGCCAGCTAGACTAACTTTTTTAATGTGATGTTCCAAATGTAACACCAAGTCTGCCATCTCAGAGGCCAACTGTGAAGGTACCCCTGTCACTAAGGATCTTCCTCTGGCAACAGTATTCAGCAAAGGGAAAGCATAGAGTCCTGTTAAACCAGGAGTCAATCCAGAGGACTTGGGCTTCTTCAGAGACTGAAGAAGATAAAGCAACAGTCAACAGTATTAAGAGTGTGAAGCAAAAAAAACCAGACCAGCTCTAGAAAAAAGAAGACATTCAAGTTCAAGAATGCCCCAAAAGTGCTTTTTCCAAAGGCAACTGGACTTCGTTTTTTCCTTGAAGATGTTTTGCTTCTCATCCAAGAAGCTTCATGAAAGAATGCTAATGAGCAGATGACTGCAAGGAATATAAATCCTTCCATTCTCCACTATTTAGCCAGAGCTGAAAAAGCACTTTTGGGACAACCATGACTGGGATGACTGAGACATTCATCTCCATAGACGTTCAGCCATGCCATTTTCCTTGTACCAGCTTGACCTAGACTTTTAGTTCTTAGTTTAAACTGAGGAAAGCCTGAAGACAGCCTTGGGCCTCATTTGTACTCAATCTTTTTTTGTGTGCAATATTGAAGTTACAGTTTAACTCCCACCTGTGAGGAAGGGCCAAGAGGCGAAGCATGCAGACTGACGAGCCATAGTCTCACTAAATGGATTCTCATTAGTTGGCGTGCTACATAAACTGGCATTCTTCTTGGAGAAAAAGCTTACGACCTGTGTCACACAGAAATGACAGGGGGTCAATTACAAACCCGGAGCTGATCCTCTGACAGTTCCAAAGCAAGAGACGTTTGACCCAACCTTTCAAAGTGTGCAATCTCATTTGCCATCATCAGGTATATTATATAATATACCTGATGATGGCAAATGAGATTGCACACTT